>JAJJWW010008674.1:0-126666 GCA_023531295.1 Papaver armeniacum | reverse complement strand
AAAACATATTTTCTCTCTAATTAGTATATGTTTTTCGATCATAACCTGTTCATGCCCGTCAAAACATGTTTTAATTTATAAAATGCCAACCCTATTTTCTCTCTCAATAACTTGTGTTTTTCTATCATAATTTGCTCATGCCCGTCAAAACACATTTTAATTTATCCAACCCTTGCCTTTGCCTTTCTTTTTTTTCTTTCATCAGTGGGTACTGTAGACCGTATAGACTCTTGCTTAGCACGGAATTTGTGTAGACAGTGGGGTATCATGGAGATGGTTGCAATTGTAAAAAAAATAAGAAAAGAAAATGGGAAATAGAAAAGGAATAGAAGGTACTAAAAGAACGCGAAATTGGGGATATAAAAACTAATTGGGGGATATAGGAAAAGGACAAAAAAAAAGTCCAAATATCAATTCGGGGTCACCCCTTATCTAAGTATTTTTTTAAATCCTAATCTACCCCTCACTAATCAGGTTTAGTGGTTAATAATAATTAGTAAAAATCTTAAGTATTTGTTAAATGATTAGTGTGTATTTGTATTTGGGTGAATGAGATGAGAGTAGAAAGATGGAAAAAAATTTTGAGAGGGAACTTTTTTTGGTGGAAGTGGAGGATGATTGTGAAGAGAGAATTGTTGCTAAGAGGTTGAAAATTTGATTTTTTTTCTTTGAATCCACCATTGTTGCAGCTGAAAAGCTTGGTGCCGGCATGGTATTCAACAAAAAACCATGCCGGCATTTGTTGGAAATTTTTATAAATTGCCACTATCCGGGGGGTTCGGGGAGGCGCAGCCCCCCGAGGGGCGTAGTTATGTGATTTTCGAAAACCACAGTTATGGTTTTTTTCTGGTTTTGATCTTCAAAACCTTTTTTTTCTGGTTTTAATGAGTCTACTTCCGGCACAGTTATGTGATTTTCGAGCATGCCGGAACTACTTCCGGCATGGTTGTTGCTTAAATTTCTATGCCTAACATGATGAAAAGTATCCAGGAAACTTCAATTTTTTTCACTTGACTACCGGCATTGATAGATTTCTCGAGCATGCCGGCACCATTTTCCGGCGTGGTTCTTCACCAATTCCGGCATGGTCTTCATCACTTCCGGCGATGTAAAAAAATATTCCGTTTTGAGTTTTTTCTGGTTTTAATCAGTCCACTTCTGGCACAAGTAGTTAATTCTCGAGCATGCCGGCACCGGTTTCCGGCATAGTGATGCGTGTCGTAACCACAACAAATTAATTAATACTTTACTACCTAATTAACTAGTAATATAGGGTAGTCAAGGTCGATCCCACGAGGAGCACGAGTTCTAGTTGTAAAAATTGTCACGAAAGGGGGGTGTAAAAAGTAAAAGAAAATAAACAAAGCAATTAAAAGATAAAGTTGAAAGCAATAAGAGAAATGAGATCAAGGAATCCTTCTTCGTTACGAAACAATGATTAAAGTTATGTTCTCTTCTACTTGTTATTAGTCACAGATTATCACCAACCGTAGGATAAAGGTGTACGCTTAGCTAGCCCCAAAATCCCTACTTTCACCGAGTAACAGTCCGCTTAGTTATCGATTCTATTCAAAAGAACCACCTTGAGGTTCGCTTACAAGATGTAATTCCACTGAATGCATTAAGATCTATGAATTTAGGTTTAGTACTAGTAGTTAAACTCGGTTCGCTTGGTTCACTTTCTAGCGTTGTTTCTACACACAATTGCTCCACGGAATCCTCCGCAAGGTCTCGTGTTTTCTACTTGTGTAAAGTTTCGAGAAGCGATTACTTATTCCCTAACTTATACTAGATTTAGATTAAACTAACAAATCAATTTAGCACGCATTCTAAACAATCTATCAATCAATCATGAATGTCATTAAGATCATTCCTATTAGTAAAAACAAACGATAATCATGTGAAAAACTTCAAGATAGAATTGAAAACAAAAACTCAAATCATATTAAGAACTTGGAATTCATCCTCAATAAAATTAGCTACTCATGTTAAAGAGTTCACACAAAGAATAAGAAAAGAAAAGAATTGTTGTGTGTGTAGAGATGTGTAGAAGTTGTAGAAAACTTCTCTATTTATAGGCTTCAATATTCTCCAAATCTTCCAAGGAATAGAATCCTTTTCCTTTAGCAATTCAATTTCCAAATCCAAGCTTTTCTCAACTCTTCCACCTTCTCTTTCCAAATTTGAGTCCAATTCTCCATCCAATTCCAAGCCCAAGTCTTCACACCCATGAGAGAAGTCCATAGAAAATTCTGGAATTTTTGGCTCGCCGGAAAACTGGGATTATGGCCGGAATCCGGCCGGAATAGTCGCCGCCGGCCACCTGAAATTTTCTCCGTCAAGGGAATATTCGACGGAATATTCCGTCAGTCCACCGTTAGAGATAACGGTCAAAAGTCAAACCGTTAGTCAACGATCCAACTCGGGTCAATCGGAGTCAAAACGAGTCAATGATCCCGGCTCGGTCCGGACAGTGCCACTTGCAATTTTTTGCACTTGCCTTGCAGTTCACGACCAAGATGGTTTTGTGATTGTGTTCCGCGACTTACGGCCAAGATGTCCCGCATGTTGCACCCCCGCCAACTCTACACACCACTCTACGCCATTTTATACATTCTCCCCTGCAGTTCCCATCTCTCCGCCATAGAAGCAACACCCACCAGGCTTAGGCCATCTCTTTGCATCAGCTACAATGCCTTGCACCTCAACCAGGTTGCAGCACCACCCAGAACCACAACTCACCGCTTGCCATCTCGGTAAACCACTTCTCTGTCATGTCCACAAATCAGCGCAACACAATCCCGGGCTTCTTCTACGATTCTTCCAACCTCAACAACCCATTTTTTGTCTTAGCACAAATTCCATCTCGAGTATCATACACAAACAACACCTTAAACCGGTGTGCTCAACTACCCCGCAATCACAATGCTCTAAACACACCACTCGACCTTGCAACTCATACATTCTTGACCACATGTAAAGCACCACCAGTACCTAATTCACCTTGCAATCTCCATCTGATTAGCAACACACAGCACCTGCCGCTCACTCAACCAGCTCCGCAACACAACCAGCCTCCAATGTTCACCACCAATTTCATGCTCTCAATCTGTAACTCCAGCTTTGAATTTGCAGAATCCACTTGAGCCATTTCAAGCCTTCATCTCATACCCAATTGCTGCTTCAGATGGCTTCAATTCAGTACCAATATAGCATCATTTCATACTTGCAGTCAACACCATCGTTTCATCCCTGCAATCTGAACCTTCTCAGGCTTCCACCTTCCATTCTTTCTCTGAGCTGAACCAATTACGACATCAACATCATCACTGCCAATACCCACCGATAATCCTCTATGTTGAGCCAACCAATACCCAGTTAACATTCACTCGATCTCGATACATTCATCCTCATCTCCACACAACATCAAAGACCACCACCATCTCTCACCAAGCAAACGCCTCAGAACTTGAATCTGCTCTTCTCTATGTCTTCAAATCGCCACAATGACAACCCATCCGATTCTCTACTTTCAATTCATCACCAATCTGACATCTTCAAACCTTCACGTCAGCGCCATCAATCCATGAAACTCACCATCATTGAATCTAATGGAAGCTCCATCGGTTCCTTCTCATTTCAACTCGAGAGAGCAACAACGTCTCAATCTCCCATTCCCCTTCTCAGTCCCGATTTACGTGTTTCGATCTACTTCTCAATTCCTCGATTTGGTCTCTCGGTCTGTTCTCCTGGTTCACAAGCAGTGGCAACTTTCATCTCCTAGCAACGACAGACTCTAAAACTCGATCGATCTCGGGTCTCGATTTTAATGGCAGAGCTCGCTTTTTCTTTCAGCTATGTAAGAAAGGAAAGGAGAAGATAATCTTCTCGATTTAGGGCTGGGTTAAATGGGGCGGATTCGGGCATGGATCCGGGTACGGGTGTGGGTCTATGGGTTTAGGGTGTGGGTGGATTCAGACACCCACCATAAGTACACCCCAAATGTGCTATTCTCACTCCCTTCTTTTGGATAAGGGACACCTCTTTGACCTCCCCTTAACCTTGGTTGGGCTCCATATAGTATTCCCTCCTTGGTGAAATGATAATTTTACCCTTTTGCTAAAATATGGTGATTTCTTCTCCTTTTCCTCCGTGTGACTCCATAGTAGCTATTAAAACTCAAAACAAGCGTAAAATACATAATTTACAAGAAAAATAGCAAAGAAAGCATAAACTCTTATATAGTAAATATGGTGTATTCTACACCTATCAAATTCCCCCACACTTAGACTTTGCTAGTCCTCGAGCAAATCAAACTAAAAACTCACAACTTCAAAGCGTTCAAGCATCACAAGCATCCAAAGAGCTATGAGGACATAGAGTTTCTGCATGCTAGTAATAAGAAGTTAGAAATACTAAAGAACATATTCTCATTCTTATGTTGAGTGAGAAATAACCACACCATAATGAGAGAACGCGTGTTTGAGAAACGATCAATAAGCATTTCGCCTCGACTTCTGCCTCACCAAAAAGGATTTTATGATAATTGCACTCAAAAAGACAGCTTTTTATGGTTCTCACATGTGTGCAGGTAGGAATGAAGAGAGAAATCCTGCAACAAGTTGAATGGTGGGAAGGACAACTTCCGAAATATTTTTAAAAACCCACATCTTTTAATATTTTGAAAAACCATTTTTCTTCACGATCTCTAAGAAAGGAAATCAACCATTATTATCGAGGATGAGATTACTTACTCACCTTCACATCCGATCGCCAATTATGATAACACCACTCTCACGGCATCCAATAGAAACGTCTTCCGCTCCTAGTCTTTAGCTTCTTAGTCTTCGTCTTCAACTATTGATGATAAACCCTTGAATTTCATAAATCCTTGACAATTTATAATTCTTTTACCTTAAAACCTTGTCGCTTGAAACTTTCTTATAAATTTTCCTTCCCCACGGCTCATTAAATAAAAATAAGAACAAATATTTCTCTTGTTTTTCTCTCTTTTTTTTTTTTCTTTTTTTTCAATTTTTTTTTTTTTTTCAATAAACAAGAGAAATTAAATACAAAATAAACCATGGCCGTGGAAGAAGTATTTTACCGCTTGATTCTTCATAACTTGTATCGTCTTGAAATCATAAACTTCAAAAATTCTCACCTTTTGATTTTCTTTGCTTTCATGAATAAGTCTTCATACTTGAATATAAAATTACCTCATTGTAGTGTAAGTCTTCAACATATATGTAAAATCCGCTCGTTGTATGTTGCTTTACTTGAATTTGAAATTTGCTCTTTTTCTCGTTAGTTGCTTGTAAACCTTAAACTTTTCCAACTTTCCTTGTAGATTTTGATGTCACTCCTTGTTGATGATGAATGTGTTTCTATGGATCCGTTGTTGTCGAGAGAGAGAATGGTGCTAACGCAAATCGAACTACAAGAAGGAGGCTTTCATCTATGGACGTCACCCTCATGATTGACAAAATTAGCACTCAAGAGATCAAAGAGTAGTGCTTCTATTGGTGGGAGGTTGGGTAGCTCACCATTCTACCCGAATTAACGTACGGTGACACACACTCAAAAGAAGCTCTTTAGTAGATGGAAAATTTCTGGTCGGTGCCTCACATGATATGAATACGGGTAGTCTCTACTAATGATTGATCAGCAACTCTAATAACGCATTTCTCCTCGCACCAAATTCGCATCACCCCGCATGATTAAATCCATTATTTAACACTCTAACAAGTAAGAAATCCGAATGTAGTTCTCTAACATTTCCAAGTTCAATTATGTCGGTCAAAATCTCTATGTAAACATACCTAGAAATATGCTAGTGACTCTAAAATCTTTAAAAGTTGGAGTTTTTATGTAAAACTTTTTTTTTTTTTTTCAATTTTTTTTTTTTTTTGTAATTTTTGTTTTAAAACATGCTTAACCACTCCCCCACACTTAAACCTTACATTGTCCTCAATGTAATTGAATCCTCCTAGTAAAGTCAAGGTGGGAAATTTTAACATGATAAGGAACAAGAAAAAGAAATAACAAAAAGCAAAAGGATAAGAAATACAAAACCTATGGGTTGCCTCCCATTAGCGCTTGTTTTAAAGTCGACGGCCCGACTTGGCTCTTGCAAGATTCATTCCCCATATACTAACAATCGGAAAATTTGAGGATCCACCCATAATACCTGTTTTGCAAACAATAACTCCATACAAATATTAGCACAAGAAAACAATAATGAAATTATCGCTCGATTGAAATTTCCCCCACACTTATTCTCGTCCACACTTGGAAGTGTATAAAGAACATAGAATTTGGGAATTTCCATGTATTCCTCTTGGCAAATCTGCATAGTGTTAGAATCAAGTGTTTCCAATGGTGGATATTTAGAAACAAAATCATCCAAAAATACTTTCAAGCACATACATTCAAACCAATAAGAGGTAAAGGAGAAGAATCAATATGCAAAGGGTTAGACAAACCTTGCACAATCTCTTGTATTATAGAATCCTCTTCATTCTTAAAAAATTCGAGTGAATTACTTACCTCTTGTATATCGTGGTCCTCTATTAGACTTTGCAACCATTCTTCGTCGTTTTCTACCTTAACCAAAGTCTCGGCATCATTAAAATCATTCGCAAGTTCAATTGGGTCTTCCACAAAATCAATGAATGTGGTTTCATCCTCTAGCATCATCTCTTCAACATTCTCATCATCGGAATCGGGCCATTCTTCCCTCATATAATCTTCCTCGGTATAAATTGTAAGATCTTCTTGTGAGGGTGTTACATCGTTTACAACAATAGGTAAGTGATATCCAAACTCCTCCTTTTGAATAGGTGAATGATCGTTATTATGATCCGGAGTTGGAATAACTTCCTCATCGTTGCAACGTTCATACACTTCCGCGGACTCCCATCTTTCCCTAAGAAATTTTTTCCAAGCAATAAATGCATCATCTTCAAGCTCTACCTTTTGAATAGGTTCTTGATCATTATTAAGATCAAGGCTCGAGTAAGCTACACTAGCGTCATCAAAAGTCTCCAAAGGTTGGTCCTTTTCAACACAATCATCTTCACTTTCGGACTCACCATAATAAGAATCGTCATCGGTTTCATTACCTTTATCTAGACGTCGTTTAAGTTCCATATGAATGGTCCTACTAATTTCTGCGACAAGCTCTTCCGAGTCCCCATCATCCTCCAATTTGTATAATTTCTGTGCAAGTTTCCTGACGTTCACACGCTTACCACTGTTGATAGAGTTTCTAGACTGTATCTCCTCTTTTGGAAAAAGTGAAGGAAAAACACGATGAAGAGGAGTATATTCCAAATTCTCTGTCTGCACATTACTAGAAAACAAATTGTTAGATGCATAACTATCCTTCCATCCATGTGATTGTCCACTTACATACCCGTCATAAGGTTGTTGATATGTATGAGAATATCCATAAGGTTCTGTAGAAAATTTATCATAGCCAAAATATTGGTTTTGATTGTATCCTAAGGATGGTTGGAAGTTGTCATAATGTTGAGGTTGAAAACCGTATTGATTGTTGTAATATGCTTGCTCTTGTCCACCATACATGGAAAAACGGCACTGAATAAGATTCTCAAAAACTTAAGTTAGATAGAATCCAACAAAGCAAGAATAAAGCAAAAAGAAAAATAAAAACAACTAAAATCATCCGCTGCTCCCCGGCAACGGCGCCAAAATTTGATGCGTGTCGTAACCACAACAAATTAATTAATACTTTACTACCTAATTAACTAGTAATATAGGGTAGTCAAGGTCGATCCACGAGGAGCACGAGATTCTAGTTGTAAAAATTGTCACGAAAGGGGGTGTAAAAAGCAAAAGAAAATAAACAAAGCAATTAAAAGATAAAGTTGAAAGCAATAAGAGAAATGAGATCAAGGAATCCTTCTTCGTTACGAAACAATGATTAAAGTTATGTTCTCTTCTACTTGTTATTAGTCACAGATTATCACCAACCGTAGGATAGCAGTACGCTTAGCTAGCCCCAAAATCCCTACTTTCACTGAGTAACAGTCCGCTTAGTTATCGATTCTATTCAAAAGAACCACCTTGAGGTTCGCTTACAAGATGTAATTCCCTGAATGCATTAAGATCTATGAATTTAGGTTTAGTACTAGTAGTTAAACTCGGTTCGCTTGGTTCACTTTCTAGCGTTGTTTCTACACACAATTGCTCCACGGAATCCCTCCGCAAGGTCTCGTGTTTTCTACTTGTGTAAAGTGTCGAGAAACGATTACTTATTCCCTAACTTATACTAGATTTAGATTAAACTAACAAATCAATTTAGCATGCATTCTAAACAATCTATCAATCAATCATGAATATCATTAAGATCATTCCTATTAGAAAAAACAAACGATAATCATGTGAAAAACTTCAAGATAGAATTGAAAACAAAAACTCAAATCATATTAAGAACTTGGAATTCATCCTCAATAAAATTAGCTACTCATGTTAAAGAGTTCACACAAAGAATAAGAAAAGAAAAGAATTGTTGTGTGTGTAGAGATGTGTAGAAGTTGTAGAAAACTTCTCTATTTATAGGCTTCAATATTCTCCAAATCTTCCAAGGAATAGAATCCTTTTCCTTTAGCAATTCAATTTCCAAATCCAAGCTTTTCTCAACTCTTCCACCTTCTCTTTCCAAATTTGAGTCAAATTCTCCATCCAATTCCAAGCCCAAGTCTTCACACCCATGAGAGAAGTCCATAGAAAATTATGGAATTTTTGGCTCGTCGGAAAACTGGGATTATGGCCGGAATCCGGCCGGATTAGTCGCCGCCGCCCACCTGAAATTTTCTCCGTCAAGGAATATTCGACGGAATATTCCGTCAGTCCACCATTAGAGATAACGGTCAAAAGTCAAACCGTTAGTCAACGATCCAACTCGGGTCAACTGCCGAGTCAAAACGAGTCAATGATCCAGCTCGGTCCCACAAAGCCACTGCAATTTTGCACTTGCCTTGCGTAAACACGGCCAAGATGGGCTGTGATTGTGTTCCGCAGTGACTTACGCCCAAGATGTCCTGTCTCGTTGCACTTCCGCCAACTCTACACACCACCTGCCATTTATACATTCTCCCCAGCTTCCCATCTCTCCGCCATAGAAGCAACACCCACCAGGGCTTAGGCCATCTCTTTGCATCGGCTACAATGCCTTGCACCTCAACCGGTTGCGGCACCACCCGCAACCACAACTCACCGCCATCTCGCAAACCACTTCTCTGTCATGTCCACAAATCACCGCAACACAATCCCGTGCTTCTTCTCCGATTCTTCCAACCTCAACAACCCATTTCCGGTCTTAGCACAAATTCCATATCGAGTATCATACACAAACAACACCTTAAACTGGTGTGCTCAACTACCCTGCAATCACAATGCTCTAAACACAGCCACTCAGCCTTGCAACTCATACATTCTTGACCTATGTAACACCACCGTACCTAATTCACCTTGCAATCTCCATCTCGATTAGCAACACACAAAGACTCGCTCACTCAACCAGCCTCGCAACACAACCAAACCTCCAATGTTCACCACCAATTTCATGCTCTCAATCAGAACTCCACTTTGAATTTGCGTAATCCACTTGAGCCATTTCAAGCCTTCATCTCATACCCAATTGCTTTGCTTCGTATGGCTTCAATTCAAGTACCAATATAGCATCATTTCATACTTGCAAATAACACCATCGTTTCATCCTCGCAATCTGAACCTTCTCAGGCTTCCACCTTCCATTCTTTCTCGAAATGAACCAATTACGACAACAACATCATCACTGCCAATACCCACCGATAATCCTCTATGTTGAGCCAACCAATACCCAGTTAACATTCACTCGATCTCGATACATTCATCCTCATCTCCCTGAACATCAAAGACCACCACCATCTCCTGTGCAGCAGCAACGCCTCAGAACTTGAATCTGCTCTTCTCTATGTCTTCAAATCGCCACAGTGAAGAACCCATCCGATTCTCTACTTTCAATTCATCACCAATCTCGACATCTTCAAACCTTCACGTCGGCGCCATCAATCCATGAAACTCACCATCATTGAATCTAATGGAAGCTCCATCGGTTCCTTCTCATTTCAACTCGTAGAGCAACAACGTCTCAATCTCCCATTCCCTTCTCTGGTCCTCGATTTCGTGTTTCGATCTACTTCTCAATTCCTCGATTTGGTCTCTCGGGCTGTTCTCCCGGTTCACAACGTGACAACTTTCATCTCCTAGCAACGATGCTCTAAAACTCGATCGATCTGGTCTCGATTTTAATGGCAGTCTCTTTGTTTTCTTTCAACTATGTAAGAAAGGAAAGGAAGATAATCTTCTCGATTTAGGGTCAAGTTAAATGGGGCGGATTCGATCATGGATCCGGGTGCGGGTGTGGGTCTATGGGTTTAGGGTGTGGGTGGATTCAGACACCCACCATAAGTACACCCCAAATGTGCTATTCTCACTCCATTCTTTTGGATAAGGGACACCTCTTTGACCTCCCCTTAACCTTGGCTGGGCTCCATATAGTATTCCCTCCTTGGTGAAATGACAATTTTACCCATTTGCTAAAATATGGTGATTTCTTCTCCTTTTCCTCCGTGTGACTCCATAGTAGCTATTAAAACTCAAAACAAGCGTAAAATACATAATTTACAAGAAAAATAGCAAAGAAAGCATAAACTCTTATATAGTAAATATGGTGTATTCTACACCTATCACATAGTATGTTGCTTAAATTTCTATGCCGGCACATGATGAAAAGTATCCAGGAAACTTCAATTTTTTTTTTCACTTGACTACCGGCATTGATAAATTTCTATTGAGCATGCCTACTCGGTCGATTGGATGAATGTTAGTTATCAACCATGCCTACACTGGCCTCCGATGGTCTTCATCAATTCCGGCATGGTCTTCATCACTTGCGGCATGATCTTCATCACTTACGAATTAAAAAAAAAAAATTGTTTCCAAAGTGAGGAGCCGGCAGAGTAGGAGAAGAGAATTTGAAAGAGAGTGGGGAGAGTTTAGAATTTGAAAGGGAATGGGGAATATTTGGGTTTCAAATTCTAACCCTGAAAGTGATTAATAAGAAGTGGAGATGGAAATGGGGGATATGATTTTGTTTTTTGATTTTAAGTTTTTGATTTTTATTTTGAGGGAAGGGTATTTTAGTATTTTCGCCTCCAAAAGTCACCCCTTAGCACACACCATGGGTTGGGGGAAGTAATTCATATCCCCCAATTAGTTTTTATATCCCCCAATTGCGTGTTCTACTAAAAGGGCAGTTGGAGTGGAATCCAGTGTAGAAGTTGGAATAATTATGTCGGGTGTTCAAGAGTTGTGGGGGAGAATGTGAACATGACTACATGAGTGAATATCAAGGTACACATAGTTCCCTACCACCGCCTACTTTTGCCTTCCCCAAATCGTTGCAGATAAAGAAGTTATTTTTTCGGCACCGGTCTCCCTGGCCTGTACATTCCTTAACCAAATTTTCCTTTGTATATTAACACATCATCACTATATAATTACGATAATGCTATGTTCATGGACGGGGAAGCCCATCAAAATCAAAATCCCGACTGCAATAATTGTTCAGGCCTCATTTTTCATCACTATATAGGGCAGCCAGAAACCGTCAGATCCCCTTTCCGGATTTTTCACATATGATGGTAGGTGTAGAATTTGTCATAGATTCTACACAGCATGCGTTCTAGGCCTTGCCTTACAGAGTTACAGACCCAATCTATAAGGCTAAGTCTTATGGAGGGAAGGAGTAGGATGATGGTGACCGAAAACTTTGGTAATAGTCACGGTTTCTGTTCTCTCTTCCAAGGAACGAGGAAAGGTAGAATGAAGCTATACTTGGGTAGGATTGATACCTCGCCCAAAAATACTGAAAAGCGAGGATTAAACTTCCCATATTCACATTTCATTAGAAAAAATCTAATAAATAATTTTTTTACTAGAGTTTGACTTTAGAGCTTCTCCAATGGAATGTGTATGAAGAAAAAAGTCTTCATCCACATAGGATACACAACCATTTTTATAAAAAATCATCTCCAACCCATTGATATGAGGATGATGTGGCAAAAAAAAAGTTAGACATCCTCTAAGTGAACCTCTAGTTTTAGACATTCACTTAGAGGATGTCTTCCCATCCTAGTCACACTTTTATTAATAAAAATCATTAAAAATAAAAATGGAATTAATTTTAACCAATTTTTCACCTACAAATAAGCAAAAGAAGGATACAACATTCTATGGGTTGGAGATAAAATTTATTTTCTCCTAATATTTAGGATTTTATACATAGAGGATGTCTTAAAAGTGATGCCATATAGGAAACATCCACATTTACCATTGGAGAAGCTCTTAGTTTCAATATTTTATATAATTAATATTTTTAGTTTTAATATTTTACTAGCTTGAAACCCGTGCTATGCACCGGGTACGATGGGAATTGACACCCATTTGGTGAGGCAGGGCTTCGCCCCGCACCCGTCCCAAAAGAAATCCCAATTAACAATTACAATGTATAATGAAAACATAATTATTGTTTAGTAGTCTAACAATTGAAACCGAATTTACTAATTACGTACTTTTAAAGTGTTGGAGATTAAAAAATCATCTTAAAGAAAATACTTTGAAATCAATTAGTATATCATGATATTGCCAACACCTACGTTCTAAAGATAATTGGAAAATCTACATTTGAAGTCTATTATTCAAAGTAGGACTTCAACTACGCTTAGTCTTGCTAAATTTTAGAAAGTCTATACAACATCTATTCGTTAATCAAATTTTACAACGTAAAGTAAATAAAAAAGTCATAACAATATTCTACCCCAAAACACCAGTACTAATGGCATCTAATATGTAACCCCGCACGCACCGGGTATAATGGGAGTTGCTCGCATTAGGAGAGGCGGGCTTCTCCCTGCACTGATCCCGAAAGGGTCGCAATTAGCATCTACAATGTATATTGAAAACAACAATTATCATTTAGTAGATTGACAATTGGAACCTGATTCATGATTGATAATTAGAACCCGGATTTAACAATTAGGTACTATATAAAATGTTAGAAACTGGGGAATCTTCATAAAGAAAATAATTTGAAATGTTTGTTAAAATATATTTAGTGGCATATTTTTTGGTAAAAAGGAAATTGATGTGAACGGTTAAACAAACATCAATTATATACTTTTAAAATTTTGGATTAAGAAATCTTCTTTAAGGAAAATAATTTTGGAAAATTATACCAACATATAAAAATTATTAAGTTGTTCATAATATTGCCTAAATTAGTACTCTTAATTACTCTAAAGATAATTGGTAAGGTTATATTTGAAGTCTGTTACTTAAAGTAGCATCTCAACTACCCTTAGTCTTAATAGATTTTAGAATACCTATGCAACATCTCTTGGTTAATCAATTTTTGCAAACTAAAGGTAAAGAAACAAAGTCATACCTCAAAACCATTATTTCTTCACGTTCGGTAAAATATTATTGTAATTTACCCTTTATACAATCCTCACATGCCTCACGTACCATATGATACACTTGTGTTAAGAATCAAGCGCGCAACTCAATTGCTCATCTAAGCTCCAACTTCCTATAGTTGAATGAAAAATCATACTCAATGCATAGTTGTATCAATATTTGTTATTAAAAAAACACGTTGAAAAAACGGTATTAATATAAAATAGATTGTCAAGTCCAAATAGTGTAGAGCATATGAAGTGTTTCCGTGAAGACGATGTAATCAAGGAAATGCACCGGTATAGCTTTCTTCAGAAATCATATACTTGCGTTAAGAATCAAGCAGCCAACTCAATTGCTCCGCTTGGCTCCAACGGCCTCCTGCAGTTATATGAAAAATCACACCTACTATATAGTTGTACAAAAATTTAATATTAGAGACACTAAAATAACATGATATTAATATTAAATAGATTGCAAACTCTAAATGTTTCAAAGCATAAGAAGTGCTTCCCGTCGAAGATGATCTTTCGTCAGAAATCATATATTTGCGTTAAGAATCAAGTGGCCAATTCAATTGTTCCTCCTGGATCCATTTACCTGTAGTTAAGTGAAAAATCACACTCACTATATATTTAAATATATGATATTAGATACACTAAAAGAATACATGATATTACAGCTTGTCAACTCTGTATAGTGAAAAACCAATTAAGTGCTTCCCGTTAAAAAAAGACATAATCAAGGAAATGCACTTATATATCTTTTTTCCTCATATACTTACATTAAAAATTAAGGGTCCATCTCAGTTATTCTTTGAGGCTCCAAATCCTTGTAATTAAATGAAAAATCACACTCACTATGTAGTCGAATCAATATTTGATATTAGAGACACTAAAACAATACCACCTCAATTTCTAGAAAAAGTGATAGTATCTCTTTTTCCAAAAACGGAAGGAGTATATGTATATTAATATAACATAACTTGCCAACTCTAAATAGTACAGAATAGATGAAGTGCCTCCCGTCAAAGAAGATGCAATCAAGGATATACACTCATTGTACGTCCACACTAAAAAAACCATTATTCAATTTTTCATTTATTAAAATTCAATCTTTGATAAATTTGGGTTTCCATTAAAATGCCGTCCCGTTTCTATAAATAACACTTATCTAATTTCCTTGTATTTACCTTTGCATTATAACCATTTGCATAAATCTGTTGTTTCCATGTTATGTACAAATGTTTTCATCGACCTTTATCAGCATTCAAAGTCTTTTTCTTCCATAAAAAAAAACTACCGTGGTCATTGTAATAGGTAATATTGTACTCTTAACAATTAAAGCGTTATTGGACACTTTGCGTTGCTTCCCTTCTATTGCACATCAACTGCACAATGGCTTTCTCCCATATATAACGCTCTTCCTTGAATCGCGAACATCCAGAAAATAGCCCCGTTTGATTACTCGTGATTGTTGCTTTAACTGTAAGGATTTCCTCTTGTGTTGCATAATTGAAGTACTTTTATTGGCAAAGAGAATCTAAATTGGTTATACATTCTTTTTCTTTTTTCCTTTTCCTAATAGCTGGTCAGAATTTTATTTTATTGTTGGTTTTGTTACGCATGGATTGTTGGTGACGTCTCTTGTATCGTAAAATAATACCATTAATGGAAATATTTGAAATACTACAGCTTGCACATTCATATAGTGTCTGTGGTGATAGGTTTTCCATTGTACAGACTCAAATATACTTGCAGTCATAAAAAACTGTTACCTACTTTCATGAGAAACAACTAACATTCCCCAATTCCCTAACTAATTAATTGGCAGTAACTTACCAACGTTTCTCGTTCTTAAAGAAAAAAAAACCATATGCACATTTAAAATATGGAAAATTACTTGGTGCTTTTTCAAACGCCTATGTAATTCTTGATTCTTGTTTTTTATTTATTTATTGAAGCAGATTCATGTTATCGTATTAAAACAAAGTGTAATGCGCAAGTTTAGCGAGATGTGGCAAAATATATGGCGAGATCATATAATACAACATTGTAGTAATGTCAAGTGGATGTGACATCGAAATTTTGTTTTGTTTCATGTTAAAATCTACAATAAAATACATAATATGCAGTTCATTTTTTGGTGCACTTTTCTTGCATGTTCGTGAATCTCTCTGAGTCACCTTCTTCTTCATGTTGGATTTTTCAAAGTTAGAAATCAAGACATTAGACCGGGGGTTTAGTCAAAGCCTGCAATTCCCCATTCACTTAGCTTCTTATGGCAGTCGCAGTATACAAACATGCTTCTTTTAATTATTATTTAGATTCGTATTTTTACCCCCTTTTCCATATCAGTTACGGTATGTAGCAACACCACCACAAAAAATTAATTAATCCAAATGACAAAGATTCATGTCCGACTGTGCTGACTCAACTTTACATTCGTGGTTGGTACACCATCGATTATCTAATAAATCCATAGATGTGTTACTACTTCTACTTGTGTAAGGTAGACATATTTATATTTCACAGAATTTAATGGGAAAAAAAATGAAACATGAGCTGAATTATTATTAGTTCGTGTACCCGTGTCGGACGACACCAAAACAAAATTTACTGGTTCAATAAAAAGCTTAAGACGGTCTTTAAACCTGTGAGTACATCGAAAGTGTTTGTAACCAATCTCCTTGTAGTAATCAAATTAGAATTAAGGAAATAAAAATAACTAATTATAGTGATTTCATGACCACCACCAACTTGGCCACATTCCACCGATACAATGAAATTATTTCCTAGAGATGTCCGGCACTTGCCTCCTCAACGGAATAATAAGTCACACCCTTTAATTACCTGGCCCTATCCTACCAGCGGCAACAAACACATCATTCGCAGCCGATCTGACATATTCAATCATCGCTCCATCTTGTAAATTTGATTGTTCCCCTCATTAGCTACTCCATTTGATGTCTTCTTACATTCCAATTTTGTAACTGTGAGGAGAGAAGATAAAAGTACAATAATGGAGTTGTAATCAAAATACTTTTGAAAGAAAATGTTGATTAATAAGCCAATTACAGGACCAACGGATTTAGAAACTAAATGGAAAGCGTTCTACTAAAATAGGTTAAACAATCTGAAGTACGAAAAATTAAATGATTTCTTCTTGCAGTTTGGAAAGTAAGAGACCAACAAATGGATTAATCAAAGGACCATTAACTTATTTTAGTAGGTGATACTTCAGAAAAGATCCATAGTGTCCATTCAGTAGTTAAAGTGTAAAGCCCATCCTATTATTGATAATAAAAAAATCATGTCAGAGTGATAATCAACTCCAAGTTCAAGTTTCACCCTTCCTACCAAAAAAACCAATACATCAATGACAACAAAAATTTAAACTCAGATGAAAACGCATTTAATTATTTTTGTTACTAATAAGAAAGTATTATTTTCTTCCAGTGTATTGTTTTTCGGGGTATGCTAACTTACTTGGCCCTTCAATGTCCAACTTCATTGATATCTCCACAACATGAGTATCCCAGATTCACGGTCAAGACAAACTAAACTTGTGATACCCGAATTTCAAGAAAAAGAAAATCACCAAACTGAATTTGCACCTGTTTTGAGCACTCGATAACCTGGTCATTTTCGTGCATACAGTACTTTCCAGTGTCGATAATATAGACCGGTCAGTGTCATACCTATGCTTATTTGCGGTAGCTCTTGTTTGGACATTGCCAAAGCGTTGTTAATTCATCGATTCAGACTATCATCACCAATTTTTTTTTTTAATAATATCCTCTAATATTATTAAACAATCAACAATAAGTAAAAATGAAAAGAAAAACTCTCCTACTCATCTCCACTTTTTATTCAGAAACAAACAATAGCCTCTCATAAACATCAATTACAACATCCTTATTCACTCATTAAAGATGACAAAGGCTTGGCATCTGTATTACGTCTTCTTCCCCCCTTATACACCATTATTTTTTCGTCACGAATAAAATGGAAATTAGCGATTCTGGGAGATACTTTGTAGTTTTTTATATTAAAAGCATAGATACTTTTTATTGACCACCTACTTAAAACAAAACAAAAGTTTGAGTGTGGGGAAAGAAAAAAATGCCAAAAAATAGTAAATTCTACGAAGGAAACAATATGGAATCAATATTTAGATTTAGTAAACTTTTGTGAGTGATTTATATAATTTTGGATAATCACTTTATCTTTGGATATTTATTTAAGAATATATATTATTTTAAAGATTTTATATCCTAAAATGGCTCAACATATAATTAATTTAAGGGTTTTTATTTACTTTAAATTAATTCAAAAAAATTTATATTTTTTTACCTTAAACTAATTTGAAAATTTGGCCTAAACAATTTTCGTATAGTTCATAGATTTTATACCAAAAAAATGGTCCAAAATATAATCCAAATTTTTTTTACTCTATATTTATTGGATTTTTTTAACTCATAATCACGGGTTAAATCCTTTGAAATGACTTTAATAACAATTAATAGATTTTTTTTACCCTAAATATGATCCGAAAAATATAAATCAGATTTTTTTTCTCTGTAGTTGTCCCTGCCTCAGTAGACATAGCAATACTTCATCTAACATTAGAAAATAAGAACACTAAAGCATAGCACAATTATCTATTAAAATATCCAATGCAAAGATCAAGGAAGATAATTGTATTAATGGTACAACTTCAAATGTATACTACCTTTTTTCCCTGTGAGAAACCTTGAAATCCATAAGAAGGATCAACATTGACTCAAATTTAAGCATTTGTTCTCTGTGTTATCCACTGAAACACAACAAAACTAAAAATTGTTAGAACATACAATTCAAAGATTGAATGAAAAAATGATTACCCGCTGAGTATTCAGATGTGTCTATCATATCGCATAAACAGAAGCTCGATCGGTGTAAAGAGTGATTTGCATTCTGGAGTGAAGGATAATATTGAGGTTTTAGGTTGTTGATAAAGAGTGATTTGCATTCTTTATATAGATGTTGGAAACTTGGTTCCAAAGAAAATCTTTAAAACTGTTATGGAATTAAATCCGGTTATATGGCTTGTTATAAAGAAAATAGGGATGAAGAATGATTTCCATCCTTTATTAACCATTGACTTTGTTTTTTTATTATTAAATTAACCGTATTAATGGTACTTTTTAGATTATGTTTAGGTAAATGATCATATTTTTTTTTATATATTAATAGATATTGTTAACATAAATATAAATAGTAATTTAAATATCAATTAATGTAGTATTTTTTATATATTGTTAGTTTTTCCTTTGTTAGATATTTATCATCAATACTAAAAATTAATATAGTTATTTATATATTTTTTTCCTTTTAAAAGATTCAAAAAATATAAATCTTTTTTTATTTAGTAAATATGTTGATTTTTTTTATTATTTTAATCATTTTTTTTTGGTAACAATATTTTAATCATAAATGACCAAAATTATAATGTAGTATCTTTTTAATTCTCTGGATCTTAGTATCTTTTTAATTCTCTGGATCTTTTACAATAATTACATGAAATTATAAATGTAATTATTTTATTTCATAAATATGTTAAATTGTTTTTTTTATTTTAATCATAAATGTCCAAAATTAATATAGTAATTTTTTTATTTTTTGGATTTTCATAAAATTATAAAAGATTATTTTATTCCATAAATATGTTGAATTGATTTTTTTTTTATTTTAATCATAAATGTCCAAAATTAATATAGTATTTTTATTTATTTTCTGGATATTCAAAATAAATACACGAAATTAATATAGCAATTTTTCTAAATAATGGGGGCCGTTCGTCGCGCGTGTCCCACTAATCCATCCAATCTACACCGCACATTGTCAGATCAACGCACCATATCTGACGAATACGAATGGTTTCTCAATTAGCCAATGAGAGCGTGAGGTTACGGTAACCAACCAATAAGAGGGAGGGTAAGCAGCACCAGTGCTACTTTTATTCTGGAGTGAGGGATGGTATTGAGTTTTTAGGTTGTTGATATATTTTCTGTTCTCCTTGCATATTTGGGAACATTGTACAAATAAGTTTATCACCACAACCAACACATGTATTGAAAGTATTAGGATATGAGACATTACAAGTATTGCGAAGACTTGAAGAAGTGAAGAAGTAAGGAGCTACAACGACAACATCATCCTTCCACTTGAGGTTAGTGATATGACTTGAACTGTTTCATTCCCTAACGTATCTTTCAAGCCGTGCATACTGAAAACAAAACTGCGAAGCATGAATGATTATACTCTAGTTAGTCATAGTATTAAGGAATACAATACGAGGTTTATTGCTTAACCATTAAACTTTGTAGATAAGACATCGACATAATCGTTTGAATGCTACTGTGATTATGTATGGGTATAAGGTGAAGATTTCATCCCAGGAAACAATGTTTTACATTTGTTTTAAGGAAGTAAATTCATGAACTTGTTTTGTGAATCGAAAGGGATATCGCCAGGCATTATTGGTATTGTTATTTATTGCATATCTTTTGAACTACCAATATGTGTGATTAGTATAACCGCTCATGACTTATTTATGTTCTTGGTAAAACTATTCACAAAGGCCCGACTTTTGTATTGGTATGACTTTTATTAGTGAAACCGATCTTAAGTAATCACCTGAGATGGTATGATCGATTTTGTGTTATTGGTATGACCGACTCTGGGTAAAAGGAAACCGATCCTAGTAAGAGGTGCAACCTATCACAAAGGGGAATCGATCCTTGTATGAGGTGCATCAAGTTTTTAGAAGAAAGGGGAACCGATCCTATGGACATGTGCAGGAAGTACAAGTTAGATACCATATATATGTGGGGAACCAATCCTAGTACCTAGTCAACCGAATTTTGGTAACTAGCGTGACTATGCAAAGTACTCACATGGATGTAGAACCGAAACTTGTTTTGGTAGAACCGTGAAACCCATGTTTGGTGATTTAGTATTCTTGATCAATCACGTAGTTCTTGAAAGTCAAATGAACCAATTCTAAACTTGTTTGGAAGTGTGGAAAAAGAGGACTTACAAAGTAAGGATGTCGACATACTTTGAACATGTGCAGTAACGCTAATCTTTAATTGTTCAAAGTTATTCCTTAATAGCTAAAGGAAGAAAATCCCGGATCGAATGAAATAAATTGAGAATATTTTATTTAAGGTTTTTAATTTTATTTTTGGAAAATGAAAATTAGTAATGTGCATTTGCTAGTTGGAGATTTTCTAAGAGATTTTCGGTCATTATTTGGACAAAGCATTTCCAGGAATTATGGAAACCGAATTTGAAATATATTGCATATCTTGAGAATATTTTCTGTTTTGGAAATTTCTTGGTGTCCAAACTTCCTTGGTCTATAAATATGAAAGTTTGCATTTCGATCAAACTAATCCCCAGAGACAGCAAAACTATCTCGTTTGTGCTGATACTGGTGAAGTCGCCTATTCGGAGATGAGAGTAACCTAATTAGGCGAAATATCTTACCGCTCAGTTTAAAGACTTCTTTGGGATTGAGAAGCTTTATTAGTACCGTTGGTGGGAAACTAGATAATTACGGTTTATCTTTTGTTTTCGATTGATTTGATTCACTAACGGTGGTTGAACTTTGATTGCACCTAGTTTGTTTATGCTTGAGAATCTTCTCTTCTGATATAAGATTCACTCAAACTAGATCGAAGTTTCTACTGGGATCTTTAGACTATTTGTAGATCTAAAGACGTCTTGTGATAATCCATTGTTAACAGACTCCGTTCTGTGTATGATTGATCACAAGAGATTCAAGTTGATTGTGTGCAGGTGTTTATTGAAGATCCAAGAAGATTTGAAGACAAAGAAGACTTTGAAGATTTCTGATTTGGGTTCATAATCTTTGGTGTGCACAATACTTGTTTCTGTAAAAGAGGATCCAACTATAATTGGTTTATCCTTGTGGTAGATTAGATTGATTAGTTGTGTAGATCGACATCAATACAATTCTTTGTGATTAAAAGTATTGATTGCAAAATCTTAACAATTACTTTGGTAGTTGATAATAAGATAGATCTAAGAACTCGACAAAGGAGTTTATTGAGATAAACATAAGAGCCTTTTGTCTAACTCACATCACTTGGTTGAAAAGAGTTGCTACCAAACAGATTTGTTGTTCCTTTACTATTTGGAATACGAACCGAAGGAATTGTTCCAAGTACGTGACTTATTCATAAGTTGGAGGCGTGGGAATACAGACGGAACTAGGTGAACTATAGGTTTAGTTGCTTGGTCTCAACTATACGAAGTTGGTTTGATTTTGTATAGCGGCTTAATCCTGAGAGTATTCAATTCTGGACAAGGTCCCGGGGTTTTCTGCATTTGTGGTTTCCTCGTTAACAAAATCTTGATGTGTCATTTACTTTTATTTTTCGAAATTATAATTGTTGTTATTATAATTTAAAGTAAATTACACAAACGTTAATTCCTATTTACTTGATAAGTAATCATATTGTGTTTAGTTAAGTCCGAACCTTTTATCAAGTAAACATACTTCGTTGTTGTATTGTCTCGATCTCGTATCCATATATGATCACACGAAGTATGAACCGATTTGTTGTATTGTCTCGACTCAGTCCATAGACAATCACTTTCGGAGAAAGGACTTATAGGTGGAAAAGTTTTAGATTAAGGTATATTTGGGTACCCTCATCTTTTCAATTGGTATCAGAGCAGGCAAACACGAAAAGATCTAACAATCTGTGTTTGTTGCGATCCAACCTATAAGAATGAACTCGAGTTCTCATGAATCGACTTCAATTAACGTACCGCCAAGATTTGACGGAACAAACTATGTATGGTGGAAATTTGCTATGAGATATTTTCTTCAATCACGAGACTTTAATACATGTTTATCAGTCGTCGATGGTTATATTCGTCCAAAGATAAAAAATTCGGAAACTGAGTTTAAACGCTTAGTAGATTTTTCAAACTAAGAAAAGGCTCTTGCAAAGCAGAATTCAGATGGTTTGAATGCTATAATACATGCTGTAAGTCGTGATCTACAACATCATGTATCAACATGTCAAACTTCGAAAGAAGCTTGGGATAATCTTCAGATCGTATTCGAAGGAAACACTTCAGAGAATGAAGCTAGACTTCAAACTCTTACGACCGATTGGGAAAACCTTCGAATGGATGACAACGACACTTTTGAAGAGTTTCATCTTAAACTCTCTGAGATAATTAATGCCTATTTCTCTCTTGGAAATATTATCTCTGAAAAAGATATAGTGTGCAAAATTCTCAGATCGTTGCCACCAAGATACGATTCTAAGAAGCATGCAATCATAGAAGCAAATGACCTCTTAACTCTCTCACGAAGCACACTCGTTGGAAAGTTAAAGATCTTTGATCATGAATCACAGTCTATTCAAAGTAAAGGAATCGCTTTTAAAGCTGCAAAAAATCTGAAAACTCCAATGGAGAGGAATAGACAGATGGATGATTCAGATGAATTGATTGCAGAAAATTCTGATGATGAAATTGAACAATCATTATCATTGATTACTAGACAGTTTTGAGATCTCTTAAAGAAGCGAAATAACAGATTCATTAAGGATACTCATCTTCTCGCCCACATGATCGAGTTCCTGTCAAAAAGGATCATGAAGAAGATGATGAATATCATCCGCAGTGCTTCAAGTGTAAAGGGTTTGGTCATCTTGCTAAAGACTGTCCCAATCTTAAGAAATACACTGGAAGCAAGGATCTGGCTGTAACTCTAGATGAGAGCTCTGATTTATATGATTCTGAAGAAGAGGAAATAGCTAATATTACATTAGTTGTCAGTCTTATTTCTTCCTCCTCCATTAGTGATTTACCCATTTTAAAAATGGACATGTCTTCTGATGTTATTAAATCATCTAATGGAAAAGGGAAAAATAAGACAAGATGCAAAAACTGTCTCAAAAACAGAATTGCTAAAATTTGCATAGGAAAACCAAGTCAATCTCAAGATACTTCGCTAGTTCGAGGTAACAAGAGGAGAATTTCTCATACGATGCTAGATCAAGGACACTATGTTTGTTCAAATTTCCATAATGAGAGAAAATCTCATACTAATACCACCTGATCGGTATTAGAATTCTTTCCTCACCATGTGTGCCAAATTTTGAGTGAGGAAGAAGAAAATTCAAGGCACTTATGTGTAGATTATGGAAATAAAATCTAGTATTTGAAAATATTTGATATATTCGTATTTTTAGGAATATTATATTTTCAAAAGTATGAAAATTATAAAAAGATCCTTCTCCTTCTTTGGTCATTTCTTGTCCGAACCATGAGTCTGGATCCAACATCTTCTCTTGGCAAGATGCTAGATCAGAAAGATCAACTTAAGATTAAGTCTGGATCTTCTCTTGATATTAAGAGTAAAATCATAAAGGGAGATTGGCTTAGCAAGAAGGAAAGATAGAATACGCTGAGGAAAGATCAGTGTATTGAATCATTGACACACTTTTGTGTTCAATCAAAGACAGAATTACATGCTCTTGCAGAATCCTTCACGAAAATCTCTCACCTGCAAGAAATTCTGGTCAAGCAACAAGGTTTTCTACTTGAAGAAATTCACAAGCTGAAGACTGAAAGTAATAATTCGCCTTCATTTAGCACTGATATGAAGGACTGAGTTGCAAAAGATAATAGACATCAATTTTTGATTTCCTTCAATGATTGTATTAGGTCTATTATGAATAAAACTATCTTATTATGAATAAAATTATTTGATTTATAATTTTTCTTGTGATAGTTTTTGATTTACATAGCCTGTGCTTGAATGCTTTATATTATTTCTATGTATGTTTATGGGATGTTTGATTTCGGTTTTATTACCTTGATATTCGATGTCATAATGTTGTGAACCCTTATGGTTTGGGTGACTTTTTGATTTAGCAGGATTAAGTTCTATCTCATGTGGTAGGCTTTATCAAATGATCATTAGGGGTTCTGATAGAAAAAATATGTGAAAAAGTCACAATATGTTGAATCGGTTTTGGTTTAGCATAAAAACATATGTGTTTCGGGGTTTTCAACTTTTGCTTGCAATAGTTAAAAACCGGTTTTCAACCTTTCTCTGGTAAAGGTTGGTTGTTGTTATTCTTTTGTTTTGCATAAGGATGACAACATAACGATATTTCGATATCAATTCTCCCTGGAAGAAGATGCGAACATATTGGAGAAGAGGATGCGAAATTTGAGGTAACGAGTTTGTTAGTTAATCATTTTCCTGTTTAAGAAAGCCTGATTTTATTGCATATATTTATTGCTTTTGCTTAACAAAATTTCGGTACAATTGATGTTTTATTCCATTATGTGTGTATGGATGTGTGTGTGTGATTCAATTGGTTGCGGTTAAGAAAAACTATTGTTATCTTGCTTTATTATTTGGTATCAATCGTTTAGGCTTACAAAATTTCGGTGCAATTGCGGTACTTTAATGTCTATGTTGTTTCAATTGCTTCCGGTTGAGGTGAATAATTATGCAAGTTGATTTATTTGGTTTGTATGAATTGTTTATGGCTTAACGAAAGAAAAGGTTTACGGGATGAATTATTTGGTCCAATTTGATTACGGATAAGAGAAACTAAGCTAATTCTGATCTTAGTTAGACTTATCAAAGTGGAGGTTTCGGTTATTCAAGTCTAATCGAATTCCTTAACAAGAAATGCTAGTTAACTAACCTAGTACTTGTCTTGTTTAAAAGTTAAAGGTCTAAGTTATATGGATAATTAGAACCCGATGAGAAAAATAGAGTTATCTTTATTTTGGTCTTATCGAACAAGCGATTGTATTTGTACAATCGGTTTAGCAAAAGAAGTAAGGTGCTTAGTTGATTTTTGGTTTGATAAACTATTAGGGAAAATTGCTTCGGGCAATTGTTTCCTTGGTAACATATCAAAACAAAATTACTTTGTAGGTTTGGTTTTGATATTGGTTATCAAAAATGGTGTGGGGAAACCTCGTGCTTAACTCTATAGGTTGCAAGTCTATTTTAAGATTTGTAAGATCCTTTCGGTTTGTCCTTTATTTTTTTCGTTTCTTTGTCATTTTGTGACAAAAAGGGGGAGAAGTATATGGAGTAAACAAGTGATACTGGTATTGATTTATATTGATTGGTATCACTAAGGGAAAGGACATTTGTGCTTAAACGTTTATCTAACGAAAGAGTAAAAGCATAGACTAAGGGGGAGTAACATATCATTGATACTTGTAGTTATATGGGCTACAAAGGGAATAACAAAGGCGTGCGGATTGATAAAATCTACCTATCTTACCTCTAGGGAGGAGTATTAGCTTTGTTATTATAATTTCAACAACGACATTTATGGATTGAATGTATACAGGTGTTGTTGAATTCGGGAATCAAGCGTATGTGTAATGAATTCTTGTAATTTGTTTATCCATATGATGTAAGAGTTTTGTCACTAAATTGAAAAAGGGGGAGATTGTTAGAGCATAGCTCGGTTGAACCAACCAAGCGTTGGTATGTCAAGTTTGGTTGTCATATTTTAGTGATCCAAGTCGCTTGATTATGTACTAGAGTCAACTTCGTATAGGTTAGCTTGAAAGTATTAGGATATGAGACATTACAAGTATTGCGAAGACTTGAAGAAGTGAAGAAGTAAGGAGCTACAACGACAACATCATCCTTCCACTTGAGGTTAGTGATATTTGACTTGAACTGTTTCATTCCCTAACGTATCTTTCAAGTCGTGCATACTGAAAACAAAACTGCGAAGCATGAATGATTATACTCTAGTTAGACATAGTATTAAGGAATACAATACGAGGTTTATTGCTTAACCATTAAACTTTGTAGATAAGACATCGACATAATCGTTTGAATGCTATTGTGATTATGTATGGGTATAAGGTGAAGATTTCATCATAGGAAACAATGTTTTACATTTGTTTTAAGGAAGTAAACCCATGAACTTGTTTTGTGAATCGAAAGGGAAATCACCAGGCATTATTGGTATTGTTATTCATTGCATATATTTTGAACTACCAATATGTGTGATTAGTATAACCGCTCATGACTTGTTTATGTTCTTGGTAAAACTATTCACAAAGGCCTGTAGGATCATAATATCGCCACAACAACAATTCACGAAGACAACCGACAACAACATTGCGAGGGAGTCGCAGAAGATTAATAATGAATGACGCATTGGATGACGATAGGAAGATATGAAATCTGGCGAAAGGTAAGAGGTGTCGCGAATACGAATACTTGTACGCCTGCGAGACTTCGCGAGACATTCCCGAAAATAAAGGACAGCTTAGCTGTCATTCACTATGTATTACCCTATATAAAGAGGTGAGTGAATCTGTTGGAGGGAGAGGTCTTTTGGACAGGAGAGCAAGTCATTAGGAGAGAGAAAGAGAGAGAATTTTTGTAAGTTCTTAAGTGTAATTCCATTTTCCTGTGTAAATATTCAAGAAAGTTATTAATAAACATTCATAATTGTTCATCTATCATCTTTTGAATGGATTAGTTTAACAAAATATAGTGAGGGGTGTATTGTAGGATTTCCTGCAACTACATATTGGCGCTAGAAACAGGCTTTGAACAGCATTAAAAGAAGAGAATTAACAAGAAAGAAATTTGAGATAATTTTCAAAGAATTTAACAAAAGAGAAATGGCTAGAAGAAGAAATGTACTTGAACAACCGGTGAGAAGAAGTGGAAGACTTCTTTGGAGAAAGGAGAAATGAAAGAGGAGAATCGTCAAGGATGAATATGAGGAATGATGAAGAGAATCATGTCCAAGCTTTAATTCCACCTAGGTAGCAAATGAAACCGTGGATTACGATAGAGTAAGTGTGCACACTTGGAGGACGGATTACGAGGATGAAAGGGAAGAAGAGCAACAATTGGTAAACAATGGACAAGGAGAAGAAGATCAAAGAATGAATGGAGAAATGAATCCGGAAATGAAGAACTCACAACATTGGAAACATTGAGACAAACGATACATGAAGAGAGGCGACTAGAGGCGGGGAACGAGCAAACTTGACAAGACGAGAATCATGAATTAAGAATGGAAAATATAAGATTGCAAAATAGAAGATCGAGAAGCCTTTGCGAGATCGAGTTCAAGATCGACTAGGGAAGAAAGAAGGAGAGCCTTACCAACGAAATTACGAGGTAGAAAACCAACGGGAAGCACAAAATCTCAGCTCGAACATCATGAAAGAAGAGAGGACGCGAGAAGATCGTTATATTCCCCATCCCGAGAATTTCCAAGATGAGCGAGAATGAAGAAAATCGGGGAACTAGGCGATCTCGGGGCCAAATGATCCAGGCCGGCCGAAGGAAGAGCAATACTTTGCATGGAAGAGAAGCATTGAGAAGGCAAAAAGAGATCGTGGACGACATTGAGAAACATTATCTTTGAACAAGCACGCTTAGCCCGCGAGAGAGAGAGAGTAAGAGCGAAGTGGAAAACCAAGAATTGAAAGAAGCAATCCGGCAAAATAATCACGACAACCGAGAGAGGAGGCGAGCACAAGATCGTGTCAATAGAAATACCAATGGAGAATACGACAGGATGCGAGGAGAGTTGATAGAGAACCCGAGAAGAGAAACAATAGATATAATGGTGTGCGAATTGATGAAAGAGACGAAGGAGAAAGTCGCGAGAGAAAGGAGAGAAGAAAATAGTGGACAAGAAGGTCAAAACAGGCATGAACGCAGGAGGCGAGAGGCGAGCTAAAAAGACCAAACAGAATCAAATCCCGAGGAAAATGAGCAAATCTTGAAAGAACTAGCGAAAATGAGAGAATTGTTAAACAAGAGGAAGGAAGGAGGAAGAAGACAGGTTGGATGAAGCCATCGCGAGAAGGCTGCGAAGACTCCTTTCACAATAGAAGTACAAATGGGAGGAATACCACCTAAATGCAATCTGCACGCATTAACCAACATTTTCGATGGAACAACCCGTGCGATACAACACATCAAGGCTTATATGAGATGTATGTTACAGTGGGAGAATCATGATGCCATATTGTGCAAATACTTCGCATCAAGCTTAATTGGAGAAGCATTGAAATGGTTTGAAGGATTACCGAGAAACACAATCTCGTCATTTAACCATATACAAACTATTTTCTTGGGAGCGTATATAAGTAACAATTCCACGCGACCGGGAATTGAAGATGTATTCGGATTGAAACAAAGAGTTGGCGAGAGTTTAAGACATTTGACAATGAGATGGAGGACAATGTGCAAGAAATGGCCTAAGGGTAGAGGAAAGATATCTCATTTTATCATTTGTAAATGCTCTGTTCGCAACAAGTTTGTTATACATTCAAATATTCGAAATTAAAAATACGATTACGATGGGTAGTCACGAGAACTCCAAGAAGAATACATTGCTTTGGAAGAAAGACAAAATGAAATGGAATCATACCCGGTTGCGAATACAAGTTCGAACACTGCGAACGCAAGTTTATTACCAAAATTTTTAAATTCGGTGGCGACCACTTCGCAAGGGCAACCTAAAACGAGTTGACGATGGACAAGCAGAAAATAGTGGCAATGGGAAGCCGAGATCAGGAGGAGTTTGATAGAGAAAGGAACTACTACAACTGCGGCAACAATAATAAAATTCAGAGATTAGATCATATGCAAGAAACTTATGGAGGACAAAGGCGAATAACCATGGAAGGCCAAGAAATCGCAGTGGTATGGGAAGAGATCGAGAATGCCACCACTAAATGCTAGTGTTGAGAAAATTTGGGAAGCTATACTTGTAATGGAGGATGTACCACCACCATGGAATGCGGGAGTGAACCACCACCAAGTGACGAAGTCATGAATATTGTTCTTACCATCGTTTTCATGGACATCTAACAAATGATTGCGAAACATAAAGAGAATCATCCTCGAATGATTGATCGGGGAAATTGGCTCATTTTCTAAAAAATGAAGAGAAAGGGAAGCAAGTACTAACAACATCACCATCGAAGTGCAAAGAACGAGTTTCAAAGAAGGGAAAAGAAGCATTCGTAATAGAAGTGGGAACAAAGGCCAAAAATCTATTTTGCAACTCTATAGTTCATTCATATCGTACAATTGAAGATTTTCACGATAATGTGCTTAGTAGAGTATATGCAAGAGATTTTCATAACAAAGAAGTGATGAACTCAGCGAGAAAGTCGCAATTGAAAGATTGGCAACTAAAAATTATTTCTTTCTCTGTGACGAGATACCCAAAGGAAGAGAAGCACATGATAGCCCGTTGGTGGTGCGACTAGACATTAATCCAAGACCGATTGATGGAGAAGATATGACGAGCGAGAAAATTGTTGGGCAATCAATAGAATCCTAATCGACACTTGGTAGTTCGGTGAATATTCATTTTACCATACTTATAAGACCATGAGTGGAGAGGATGAAAATTTGATTCCTTCAACGTACAAAATCTACGGTTTTAACGACAAATGAACAAACCTAAAGGAGAGGTTCACATGAGGATACCTTTACAAGGGTTATCAGCTGACATTTTATTTTGCGTGGTTGACGTGGAATCTCCTTATAACGCATTAATCGGGCGACCATGGCTGCACGAAATCTTGGGAGTAGCATCAACATACCATCAATGCATAAAATTTCCCCATCCAAATGGCATTGGAATTATAAAGGGAGATTGGAAGGAAGGTCAGAAATGTTATGAGGTTGACGTAGAGAGCTGTGAAGAGAGAAATGCTAAAAGGAAAGGTTGGAAACAGAATATCAAAGATGAACAGAGAAAAGAGAAGCTGATGGTGGATACTATAGAGATAAGAAATGAAGAAGCATCGCGAAGTGCCGCAAGAATAGGCGAATGTTACGATCTTTGCAACGATAATTGGTTGTAGTTCATCGTGAAGTGCCGTGGAAACATCGAAAGTGCCGCAGAGATGAATGCATGGAAGCGGCGAACGTTACGATGGGAAGGAGTCCTTCAAGGATTGGGATAACGCTGAGGCAAAGAGTACAATGAACAAAAGGCATAAAAAGTAAGTCAATGGTCCCAGATAAGTAATCAACAAAGGTATATCAAAGGCAAGACTAAGAAGAAATGATACGTGAGAATTTCGACAAGAAGATTGTACAAGAATCAGGCAAAAATGAATGAACAACATTGTGCGATGTCTTCGCAAATTAAATATCGACACACAATTAAATATGAATGATTGAATGATTTAACAACAATGAATGAAAAAATGAATGGGACGAACCTTTATGGCGTACACCTAGTTCGCGAATTACATTTCGTAAGAGGCAAATGTAAGACCTAAAGTGCGTCATATAAGGGGTATCTCTTAACATGGCTCAGGGAAAAGGTTACACCGCCCCTGGAACCTGGGTCATGCAGATTTGGGGCCCATGAAAGCCTATCCGGAGGAGATACCTTGGATTCCCAACTATATATGTAGGTTATACCCTGGTTGGGCGACCGAGGGTCTCTTTCAAGGAGTCAGCGTATGATCAAGGCGCCGAGGTACACGGTTGAGTCAAGAGAGCGGAGCATGGAACTTCCTTACCACTCTTGACAAGTCTTGGCACATCTTTTCGGCCGAAAGAAAACTCCACTTAGGGTGCAGCCTTGTAACCATAAACTCTATAGGTATAAGGGATAAGAGGTCACGAAAACAAGCTGGTTGTTGTTAAGACCGGATGGGAGGAGCTAGCCTTGTATGGCCGATGTACGCCTCCTTGAAGGGGCAACCGGGAGGTGATAAGGGCGGCACCCTCCATTAGGGAGGCGATAAGTGCCAAAGACGCAAATGTCACGAGGCTTTGTTTTCGCAAGGAAACTTAGGCTTGTCATATTTGTGCAATGATCCTGAGGCAATAATACTAACGCGAGGGTAAGACGAGATCAATGGGTCCTTGCATGCAAGTGTAAAGACGTCCTGCGATTTCGTCGCAAGACGACAATGTCATGGGGATTTACTTTCGCAAGAGAATTTAGGCTGTCATATTGTCGCAAGCCAAATATCTGCGAGAGGCAAAAATACTTGAATAATGATAAGACAAGGTCAATGGGTTTTTACATGCAAGTGTAAAGACGTCCTGCGATCTTGTCGCAATAAAGGGTGGCAGAGTAAGACCTTTACTTAGGAAGGTCAAGCTTAGAAGTCCACCAAAAATGATAAGGCGAGACCAAAAAATCTCTTCTTTAATGAAAAGTTCTTGCGATTTCATCGCAATTATAAATTTAAACATCATTCCTGATCAGAAGAAGGAAGTGCGAATCTCAGAAATTTCATTCTTTCATCTGAAGATGCATAACAGAGGCAAATATGGGGATGGAAAAGATGAAATATTGTTATCCATCTTCCAATGAAAGAGTTATACATTAATAATGTTAGCCAATTATATTACAAGGAAAAAACTGCCAAGAAAGGGGAATGAAGATGGAATTTACGGACAACAAACCCAAGAAGTTTACAAAAAAGACACAGAAATGCACATATATTACACGCAGCGAAAGAAACAAAAGAATTATCTCTTTGGCGATTCTTCTCCTCTATCCGATCCTTCAATTCTATTATTCTCGCCGCTAGAATTTTCTTCTTCGCTGGCTTCACTATCAGAAATGTCTGAGACAGGCAAATTCTCAGGAACTTCTTCGGAAAGCCAAGGATATGTAGAAAGAGGGATTTTATGATCTTTACAAACATACTCCATGGCTTCATTGCGAAAACGAACGACATCATTATTAAAATTCGCCACTGTAGTTTGAAACTGATTCTTCAACTTGGAATATTTATTCTCGCGAAGGTTGAGATTCTTTGCGAGCTGTGCTTTCTCAGATTCAAGTTCTTCAATCCTTGCTTGAAATCTTTTTTCGGACTCTGCAAGTAGACAACGATAAGTCAACAACTCAACAGCAATATTACAGAGGTAAGAAACAGTAAGGTATAATAAATAACCTTCTCTGTCAGATATTATATCTTTAACCAAGGAAGTATGCTCGGTATGAAGACTAACATCAACACCTAAATTATTCCTGGCATTATCTAAGATTTTCGCGGCCCAAGCGAATTCATCATCATTATTTATAATAAGAAGTGAACGAATTTGGTTTTCTCGCTCGGTAAGTAAAGAATTCTGACGAAGCAATTCATCTCGCTCCATTTGCACTTCGAGAAGGGACTTTTGAAATGTTGCTAATGCCTGGGCACCATTATTAGCAATGCAATCTTTGTCATCTATATGGTCACTAATTTTCTTCCTTAAAATTTTGGCTACCTCATGAGATTCGAGATACATTTGTTTAAACTGGTTGGCTGTACTTAAACTAGATCTGTGCTCAATTTCTAAGAGGCGGTACTTGGTTTGGAGTTCATTTAATGAAAGAGTATTAATTCTGCTCGACGAACTACTTAAAGAGTTGTTGAGATGAGCGAGAAGAGTATCATTATCCATAGGCTCAGGAAATGAATGGAGAAGAATAGCTTCTTCGGAGAGGTTATATACATCTCATGAAAGTGATAAGTCGAGTAGCAACAGAAATTGATAAAATAAAATAATAAGAGGGAAAATTTTTTATACCATAAAGTTCTTGATTAGCATTACGGAGAGTGGTAACTTTGTCTTTACGAAGGCGAAAACTCGGTCTCCAATTGTTGGATCTTTTCGCGATATCTCGCAGACTCAACTTCTAATTCTTTGATCCTTGTGCAATATTGGGTATTCTTTTTCAATTGAATGTTATACCTCCTCTCAAGATCTGAGGCAACCACAAAAGAAGTTTTTCCAGCCTGCGAAGAAAGATAAAAAGGCTATTAAGATATAAATTAAAAAATAAAGTTGGAAGGGAAACATAAGATCGAACATACCAACGAATTAAGTGCATTTAAGAAGCTAGGGGATACAGATCTAGAAACTCCTTTGAAAGAGTCATTGCCATCCAGAGAGGTGTAGCATTGCATACAGTGGCGAGGCTCTCGCATATAGAAGTCAGGTGAGTATCTCCAATTCCTTGAAGAGAATCCGAGAAGATGCTGAACAATTGATCCATAGGAGAATTGGCTGATTGAGCTTCATTTTGGAAAGTTGAATCCAAAACATTATCATTATCATCTTCATCGGAAGACTCAGAACTTGAGCTAAGATGAGAGGAAGGCCGAGCTTTTCGCTTCTTAGATGGTGGAGCAGAAGACTTATCCTTGCGTGCATTGGCTTTAGTTTTGCCTTTAAACTTCGCAGCTATCGTTTCCTCAACGTCAACCTTCGCATACAAATGAAGATAAGAAATAGAGGCAACAATATTGTTAAGTAATACAAAAAGGATATTTCTTACTTCATCCGTAAGCGATCGAAGTATTGCCAAGGTGCTTGCCAGTGGATTTGCCTTGTAACTTTTCCTCAGTTTGGCAATCTAGAAAATTTACAAACTCAATGAATACAAGAGGAAAGGGGGATTGCAAAAGCAAACTATGGAGACATACCTCTTTCGTCTCCTCGGGCCACTTAAATTCCCAAGGATGATAGCCTGCGAGATTTGCAGGGAGTACATGCGAACCTGCTATGTAGGGTCCACTTAAGAGCAAAGGAACAACCCACCACCTCTCATCTTTAGAGTGGCGAGGAGTAGTGTTCTTACCCGAATGCCAGTCGATATCTTGCATAAGTAATTTATCCTCAGGGATATTATCTTTTCTCTTCAACCGAGCGCCCCAAATGAGATTTCTTATTTCTCATGCCTATTACTTCATAATTTTCAAAGAAGTTTTCCACGGTGTATTTCTCGGGGATTATTTCTAAATTTACATATTCGGGATCTCTCCACCTGTTAGGGTATAGAGATCCTTTGCCGCACACCACGACCGGCAAACTCGAGCATTAGGCGGATACAATCGCCGCATAGTTGATAGACAGCTCGCGAGAAGTTCGGATGGGAAAGGATTTCATAAAAAAGTGGCATCTCAGGATCATATAAAGGAATGGGAAGTCCTGCGAGAAGTTGACCTAGCGAAACAATAATATTGTGATCATCACATTGATGATCAGAAAAAAAGCTTGGCAGTGAGTATAGATGAACCTTTTTGATTAGGAATGATAGAAAGGGTGAAACCTTGATCTTGCAACTTCTTCTGAATCTCAATAAAGCGAGGTTTGTACATACGACTAAGTGAAGCCATTATTAATATGGGGATGGATAAAAAATCGAAGATTAAGATATGATAAAAAAAGATCGAAGATTTGCAGTAATAGAAGCACAACTTGCAGAAGAAGAAGATAAAAGAAAAGTTGCAGAGAGAAGACGAAAGAGGAAAAGAGAAAGATATGAAAAATATATATAGAGAGAAACATCCTCGGGGAAAACGAGAGCATTTAATGTGAGAAGGGACGTGAATGGTCAAGAATAAACGATTGAAAGAGACGTGTCAGGAATAGAATGGAGGAGTAGACATCTGTGATAAAGTCCGTATGGAAAGATGAAACTGAAACAAGTACAAATAAACAATTGCGGCGGTTCAAAAATATTGATTCTCATGACATTCTCTCCTTCGCAGAGAAGACATGAGAAGAGGCAAGATGTAGGATCATAATATCGCCACAACAACAATTCGCGAAGACAACCGACAACAACATTGCGAGGGAGTCGCAGAAGATTAATAATGAATGACGCATTGGATGACGATAGGAAGATATGAAATCTGGCGAAAGGTAAGAGGTGTCGCGAATACGAATACTTGTACGCCTGCGACACTTCGCGAGACATTCCCGAAAATAAAGGACAGCTTAGCTGTCATTCACTATGTATTACCCTATATAAAGAGGTGAGTGAATCTGTTGTAAAAGGGAGAGGTCTTTTGGACAGGAGAGCAAGTCATTAGGAGAGAGAAAGAGAGAGAATTTTTGTAAGTTCTTAAGTGTAATTCCATTTTCCTGTGTAAATATTCAAGAAAGTTATTAATAAACATTCATAATTGTTCATCTATCATCTTTTGAATGGATTAGTTTAACAAAATATAGTGAGGGGTGTATTGTAGGATTTCCTGCAACTACAAGGCCTGACTTTTGTATTGGTATGACTTTTATTAGTGAAACCGATCTTAAGTAATCACCCGAGATGGTATGATCGATTTTGTGTTATTGGTATGACCGACTACAAAGGGGAACCGATCCTAGTAAGAGGTGCAACCTATCACAAAGGGGAATCGATCCTTGTATGAGGTGCATCAAGTTTTTAGAAGAAAGGGGAACCGATCCTATGGACATGTGCAACACGTTTTAGGCAAAGGGGAACCAATCCTATGGACATGTGCAGCAAGTACAAGTTAGATACCATATATATGTGGGGAACCGATCCTAGCGTGACTATGCAAAGTACTCACATGGAGGTAGAACCGAAACTTGTTTTGGTAGAACCGTGAAACCCATGTTTGGTGATTGAGTAGTCTTGATCAATCACGTAGTTCTTGAAAGTCAGATGAACCAATTCTAAACTTGTTTGGAAGTGTAGCAAATCGGTTTCAAGATTGTAAGTATGAAAGAGGACTTACAAAGTAAGGATGTCGACATACTTTGAACATGTGCAGTAACGCTAATATTTAATTGTTCAAAGTTATTCCTTAATAGCTAAAGGAAGAAAATTTCGGATCGAATAAAATAAATTGAGAATCTTTTATTTAAGGTTTTTAATTTTATTTTTGGAAAATGATAATTAGTAATAGGGGTGCACATATCCTACCCTTACCCGCCACCCTATCCTACTCCGCTTAATTTTTACCCGTATCATATCCTACCCGCTATTGACGGGTAGGGTGACGGGTAAACATTATTTTATCCGCTGTCAAATGGGTAGGGTGACGGATAAAACCCAAAATTATCCTACCCTACCCGCTTACCCATATGAATATTTCTTTCTAAGTTACTTTCTTCCATTCTTCTGTATATACGGAATGCACAATCATTAGAATGAATCTTATTCTTGCCGTCCTTAGACTTCATTTAGGTATGCAGTATTGTTGAAATTCAATCAAATTCTCATGTTCTGTTACTAGTATTTTTTTCTCCAGTTAGTCTTTTTCTCTACGGTTTACAACAACCTTTCTTATTAAATTTCTACCCTCGTAATCTCATAAAAGCCTCTCTGTCTTGATGAATATCTAAGACACCAACCATGCTTTCAGTTGTTTGGAGAAAACATATATAATATCTATAATATATATGCGCAGGTTCTCAGGAGAAACTCGAGAAGGTCATTCCAATGACAAAGTCTTTCGACTAATGGCGACGGATGGCGGGAACATGGATCCGAAAAAAATCGGCCCTCTCTTATCCGGAACAGCCTCTTTGCATTTCATCTTGCGGCATGATCTTCTTGAACAAAGTTGTTCTTTCGAGCTATGGTTTTGATGCGGGAATATCTCTTATGTTTTACCGTTCTCTCCATTTATCATCAAAGAAACTTTGTGAATCTTTATTTTTGGTGAAACTCTCTCGAGTTCATATTCGATCTCATGAGGTGCATAGTTTAGACAAACGTATGCCTATTTAGATTCTCGTTTTTCTTAATTGAGTACGCACACGCCTCGTCTACAGAGTGCTTCAAGCATTAATGGATATGATACTATTTGCAGTGTATGATGTCCTTGCAGGGAAAAAAAAAAGAACCGTTATACCCGCCACCCTATCCTACCCGACCCGCCAATTAATGGATTGGGTAGGATCTTACCCGTTTAATGACGGGTAGGGTGGCGGGTAAAAAAATTCTTATCCGCCAGCCAGCGGGTAGGGTGGCGAAATTGGCCATATCCTACCCACCCTACCCGTTGTGCAGCCCTAATTAGTAATGTGCATTTGCTAGTTGGAGATTTTCTAAGAGATTTTCGGTCATTATTTGGACAAAGCATTTCCAGGAATTATGGAAACCGAATTTGGAATATATTGCATATCTTGAGAATATTTTCGGTTTTGGAAATTCTCTGGTGTCCAAACTTCCTTGGTCTATAAATATGAAAGTTTGCATTTCGAGCAAACTAATCCTCGGAGATAGCAAACTATCTCGTGTGTGCTGATACTGGTGAAGCCGCCTATTCAGAGAGGAGAGTAACCTAATTAGGCGAAATATCTTACGACCGCTCAGTTTAAAGACTTCTTTGGGATTGAGAAGCTCTACTAGTACCATTGGTGGGAAACTAGATAATTGCGGTTTATCTTTTGTATTCGATTGATTTGATTGACTAATGGTGGTTGAACTTTGATTGCACCTAGTTTGTTTATGCTTGAGAATCTTCTCTTCTGATATAAGATTCACTCAAACTAGATCGAAGTTTCGATCGGGGATCTTTACACCGTTTGTAGATCTAAAGACGTCTTGTGATAATCCATTGTTAACGGACTCTCGTTACGTGCGTGATTGATCACAAGAGATTCAAGTTGATTGTGTGCGGTGTTTATTGAAGATCTAAGAAGATTTGAAGACAAAGAAGACTTTGAAGATTTCGATTTGGGTTCATAATCTTTGGTGTGCACAATACTTGTTTCTTAAAAGAGGATCCAACTATAATCGGTTTATCCTTGTGGTAGATTAGATTGATTAGTTGTGTAGATCGGTATCAATACAATTCTTTGTGATTAAAAGTATTGATTGCAAAATCTTAACAATTAATTTGGTAGTTGATAATAAGATAGATCTAAGAACCTGACAAAGGAGTTTGTTGAGATAAACAGAAGAGCCTTTTGTCGAACTCACATCACTTGGTTGAAAAGAGTTGCTACCAAACAGATTTGTTGTTCCTTTACGGTTTAGAATACTAACCAAAGGAATTGTTCCAAGTACGTGACTTATTCATAAGTTGGAGGAGTGGGAATACAGACGGAACTAGGTGAACTGTAGGTTTAGTTGCTTGGTCTCAACTATACGAAGTTGGTTTGATTTTGTATAGCGGCTTAATCCTGAGAGTATTCAATTCTGTACAAGGTCCCGGGGTTTTTATGCATTTGCGGTTTCCTCGTTAACAAAATCTTGCTGTGTCATTTACTTTTATTTTCCTCAATTATAATTGTTGTTATTATAATTTAAAGTAAATTACATAAACGTTAATTCCTATTTACTTGATAAGTAATCCTATTGTGTTTGGTTAAGTCCGAACCTTTTATCAAGTAAACATACTTCGTTGTTGTATTGTCTCGATCTCGTATCCATAGACGATCACACGAAGTGTGAACCGATTTGTTGTATTGTCTCGACTCAGTCCATAGACAATCACTTTCGGAGAAAGGACTTATAGGTGGAAAAGTTTTAGATTGAGGTATATTTTGGTTCCCTCGTCTTTTCAAGGGACAATAATAATGGTGATGAGTCAGGGGGGGATGTTTATTTAGATCAAGAGGAAGAGAATGCGACTGGTAGTGATGAAGAAGCCAATACTGCATAGGAAATTCGAGTTGCAAGGGAAGAAATAATTCTGAATGGATTTTAGAATCCTGTGATGGAACATTAGGGGCATGAATGATTTCGACAAGCAAGTCTCTGTCAAGAACTTGGTAGCTTCACAGAGGTGTGCAGTTTGTTTGATTCAAGAGACAAAAATTCAAAGCATGCGGGATTGGTTCATCAAGCAGTTGTGGTACGATGATAATTTTGGTTGGGCATACATTCCTTCTATTGGAAGTAGCGGCGGATTACTAACCATATGGGATAGCAGCAGATTTGAGAAGTTGGACGAGATATTTGGATTCAATAACATTACCCCAGTACTTTCAACAAGAATTAATGATTTCCAATGAGAAGTGACAAATGATTACAACCCATGTGATCGAGCTCATAGAACGAAATTCTGGATTGATATGAATGAAGTGAGAAACTAGTGGACTGGCCCTATTAGTATTGCGTAGGACATGAATGATGTAAGATCTAGTGCGGAACGGAATCGAGGTGATGAAGACAGTCGAAATAATAAAAAATAATTTCATTATACTGAATGAGTTGATTGACCAACCATTGATAGGTGGTGCTTTACATGGTCAAACAATCAAGCCAACCCATTTTTGTGTAGACTTTATTGGTTCTTATTCAGTCACGACTTTGAGGAGGCTTTCCCTGACGCCTTATAAACGGTACTGACTAGAACAACGTCGGAACAATATCCAGTTTTGGTCATTTCAGAGCGGGTAATGCCGACCAAGCCATACTTTAAACTAGATATATAGGTTTTGGATAGATCACAAGGTTTTGTACAATATGTGAAGCGCGATGGGAGGTTATGTCATACATTGGAAGTGCAAGTACGCGGTTTTTTCTTAAGCTTTAGAATCTGAAGCACATCATTATACCTTGGAAAAAGCAGGAGTTTTGGGCATGTTCATTACACCATTTTTAGGAATTAGCAACGGATCCTGGACGTTGCTGACCGGGGTCGCAACGGCAGGTTGACGTTTCAAAACACGGTGTTGCAGTTTTTCGCAACGGCATAAGCTCCGTTGCGATTCTTGGTCAGCAACGGAGATTCGCAACGTACCGTGTCGTTGCGACTTTGTTTATTCGCAACCAAGGTCTGTCGTTGCTAAGCCGTTTCTAATTACAGGAATACCCCTACCCGGAACTATGGTTCTGGTTTTAATTTATTGGTTCTGGTTCTAATTTAGCAACAGAACATCGACGTTGCTAAGCTTTTGCAACAGGAAAAAAAAGGTCAGGTCTTCATTGACCTGGTCAAAATCCATTCCCCCACATTTACCCCACTACGGTTACCCAGCCCCATATTCATTTCCACGTATATACAAACGTCTACACTTTCAATTCCACATTTACCATTATGAAAAAGAATTCTTCAATTGAAGTTAACAAGTATGAGTATTTGATACAAACTATGTCATTCATTTAATGGACATACACATAAACATACTTAGTTCCTAAGTTCGGTTTGTATAAAGTTCAAATTCCTAAGTTCTTCTAACTTAAATCTCTATAAGGAGATACTACATTATAACTTACAAATCTTGCAACCGCTAAGGTACCTAATGGTCTTTGCTTTTCTTCGCTTTGTTCTCCAACCTTTCTGATCTCACAACAGAGCATCATTCAATTAACCTGCGAACAAAGCATCATAAATTCTTCTAATCAGATATCCAGTATGCTTATTAATATTGAGTCGAAGACTAATAGGATACAAATGAAGAAGATTCCACCATTATTTACTAATCTAAAACAACACTAGACTGAGACCACAATTTATCTGATCCGGAGAAGAGAAACTCGTAGCTCTTTAGGTAGCGATGTTGCAGTATGAACCAGAAGCGGAAGCAAATGCTGCATTACTACATGGTAATCATGAGATTTAAAATTCCTTAGCTCCGAAGGATTAACACCGACGCAGCTTGCGAAGATTTGAAGAGAAACCTAAGGTACCCTTAGATTCTTCAAAATTGTACAAAAGTAAATTTTCTCCTTCTTCGTCATCTCAAATGATCCTTTTTCCATTGTTGTTCTACCGGTCTCGGATCCTCTTTCAACCACAACTTCTTTCTTATCCCCATATCTTCCATATCTTGACGTGCAAACAGGACTATCTTTTGACTTGTTGTTTCCCATCATAGTATTCAGAAGATGCTCCATTATATTCTTCTCTGTGTGCATGACATCTATAATATGGCGAATCGCATTTGAACCCCAATTGGGCAAATCAAAGAGAATAGATCTTCGGGTGAATAGAGAATGGTCATTAACCTCATCTTCAACATTGGCGTCATCTTCAAGTTCCTGAAAATAGATAACATAAGAACAAGGGTCAAGTTACTGAATTACAAACGATTCAATATTGCACAAAAAATTCAATATAGGTTCAAATATCTTAACATTCTCATCACTGTAATAGAAAAACTCGGTACCTATATAGCATCCCTCTAAAATCAATCCATTTAAACAAAGTTTAAGCTAAGCAAACAACATAGCTCAATCTAATTAATCAAATGAAGAAAAGACAGAGGACTAACCTTGATGGTATCAGCTTTCCTTTTACGTTTGAGACTTGCTTGTGATGGTTGTTTTCTCTTGCCCTTCTTGGAAATGATTTTACCTACAATCTCTTGTATCTGCAGCCCTGTTAGTGGCCATGGAGCTGTACCATGCTCCACACGTCCATCAAAATTTGTCATATCATCGCAATACTTATGCTTCGATGGTATCCATCTTCGGTGTCCCATGTAGCAGATCTTCTTAGTAAATGGCAGATAATCCGCAACAGTGCCTTCTCCACAAGTAGGACAAGCACAATATCCATGAGTTACACATCCCGCTAAAGTCCCTAACGCTGTAAAATCGTGAATAGCCCACAACAACCGTGCTCTCATCAAAAATTCAGTTTTGCTGAAAGCGTCAAATGCTAGTACACCATCCCATAAATTCTTCAACCCATCTACCAGTATATCTAAATAAACATCAAAGTTTTTACCGGGTGCTTTTGGGCCTGATATTAGCAACGACAACAAAGTGAATTCCCGCTTCATACACAACGAAGGAGGCAAATTATAAATACAAATAATCACCGGCCAACAACTGTGTGCAAGACCGAAACACCCATTCGGATTGAAACCGTCGGTTGATATCCCAAGTGTAACATTCCTTGGTTCCTTGGCAAACTACGCAAAAACTATCCGCACATCGCCAAGTCAAGAATCGACGGGATGACGCATGACGTTTATATCCGACTTTGCTCTAGAATGCCAAGTCATTGCCTCCGCGATCCATGGTTCATTTGTAAAACCTTTTCAGCCTTGTAATCAACGAAAAATGTCTAACCTTCTTCTGAGCAATAGTAGTAAGCTTCCTCTCATCATTAAAAACCTTCTTATACCTAGATTCTTGACAAACAAGACACTTCACCAGCGATTCATGATCCTTCCAATACAAAACACAGTCATTTACACATGCATCATATGTTATATAATCCATTCCTAGATCTTGGATCATCTTTTTCACTTCTGGGTACTTAGATGGCAGTGTATTCTCTTCGGGAAGCAACTCCTTCATCAACTCTAAAATTGCAGTCATACCATTATCAGAAAACCCATATCGTGTCTTTATGTGATTTAACTTGATAGAAGCATACAATGCTGTCACTCCTTTAGGACACGACGGATACAACGGTTCTTTTGCACGCTCATAGACAGATTCATTTTTCTTTCTTTTCCTAGTTCCAAAAGATCATTATGAACCCCACTATCTATTCTAATATTGTCATCTACTACAAAGAAGACCATCGTCCTTAACAACATCTCCTAAATTTTCACCCTCACCTATAGCGGGATCAACAGCTACATCTCCTACATTAACATTCTCGCCTACTTCTAACTTTTCCCCATGAAAACGCCATGTCGTGTATGTAGAAAGAATACCATACTTAAGCAAATGCAATGAAATTTCACTAAGGGGACCCAATCCTTTACCATTCTTACATCTACTACAAGGGCATGAGAATAAGGTATTTCTACCACCATTTCTATTAGCAAACTCTATAAATGACCTAACACCTTCTATGTACTGAGCAGACTTACAAGGACATTTCATCCATACCTTATCAACCGTAGATGACATACCCTAAAGACATTATCTATTTTAAAATTCAGAGAGTATATGTACATTACATCAATACAAAATCAGCAGCATATTTTTATATGATATCTACTACAACTCTAACATGTACCTATGAGAATTTGATATGTACACAGCATAAGATTAATTAAAAGAATACTATCATTTAAAATTATACTAAATCCATTCCATGAAATTGAGTCCCAACGGTAGGGTTGCCGAAGCCCTTAGGTTAACAACAGAAACATCCCCTCAACAAAGAGAGAATGAGCTACAATGAGATTTTGCGATTCACCACTAGGACCATTTTTATCATGCTCAATGAGATTCTATCAAAATCGAAATCGGACTTACAAAAATTATTAAGTTCAGACCATACAAACTTATAAAAATCTTTAAGTTCAGAAATTATACAAAATTTCTAAGTTCAGACCATACAACTTATAAAAACTTCCAAGTTAAGAGATTATACAAAAAGTACACCAATTCAATTCTAACATGTAGCTTCAACTGAATCCTAGTGGTAGGGTTGCCAAGCCCTTAGGTTAACGATAAAACATCCTCTCAACAAAGAGAGAATGAGCTACAAGTAGCTTTTGCGATTCACCACTAGGACCATTTTTATCATGCTCAATGAGTTTATATCAAAATCAAAATCTTACAAAAATTCTTAAGTTCAGACCATACAACTTATAAAAACTTCTTAGTTAAGAGATTGCACAAAATTTCAGTAAGTACACCAATTCAATTCTAACATGTAGCTTCAACCTGAATCCTAGTGGTAGGGTTTAGAAGCCCTTAGGTTAACGATTTAAACATCCTCTCAACAAAGACAGAATGAGCTACAAGTAGCTTTTGCGATTCACCACTAGGACCATTTTTGTCATGCTCAATGAGATTCTATCAAAATCAAAATCAAAACAGTTGGATATACCTTCTTAGTTTTCCTAAACCAATTCTCACCAGCTTCTTCCTCAAACTCTAATGAACCGAACTTCGCTCTTCAATCTTGACAAACCTAGACATGGAAAAAAACATTAGATTCGTATAAACAATAAACCATAAAATGGAAATTATCTCTTTGAAAATAACCACAACAATTTCATAGTTGATATACCTTTTTAGTTCTTCCCGAACCAACTCTGACCAGTTCTTCAATCTTGACAAACCCTAACATGGAAAAAACAAAGGGGGTATTAGATTCAGATACACAACAAACCATAAAATGGAAAGAAAATAAATAAATAAATAAACTGAATCGATTCACAAAAGCTTTTGGGAAATCGAAAAGTCAAATCAAGCATTAAACCCTAAAAACGAAAAACTTAAATGGAACCTAGGATTCGATAAACTTAAATCAAAATCTCTAAATCCTAGAAATGAAATCTCGAAACCCTAGAAATCGAAATCTAAAAACCCTAAAAACATCCTCAAAAATTGTACCCGTATACGTATCTACACGATGATGGAGATGGAGAGGGAGATGAGAGCCGAATCTCTCTGGTTTATCGAGATGAAGATGGAGGAGAGGGGGGAAGGACAGGGGGGAAGGAGAGGGGGGAAGGAGAGCTGAGTCTCTCTATTTTGGCGGAAGAAAAAATGAGGATAAAATTCAGCTAAGGGTGGGATATACCCTAGACTTGGATTAAGGGTGGAAATAAAAACCGTAGTCTTGACCGAAATTTGACTGGGGCGTGTTTATCAACTCTAGTGTCACGACCAAGCAAGCGGTTCACACGCTTGAACTAAGCGCGGTTGCAGTGCAACCTCCCTGTGAGGTTACAATATTCGAAACGGCACAAACCCGTTGCGAAATATTAGCGGTTGCAATTCGCAACGGAAAATTCGCAACCGACACTAAGCCGTTGCGAATCTTTGTTGTGAAATCCTAAATATGGTGTAGTGGTTTCAAGGGATAAAAATGAGCTCATACATAGGATTCACGGGATAAATATTTTGGAGGAAACGGGTGCACTTTGAGAAACCTATAAGCAATGGAGGCAAGGAAGTGGCATCTCAGATCAAAGTAAAATGATTATAAGTGGGGAGAAAATAGTAGGTATTTTCATATTATAGATAGTGTAAGGAAAACGCGAAACATAATTGGTAAACTTCAAGTAGGAGGGGTACGTAGACTGCTTTAAGCAAAACATTATCAAATAAAAACTAAGAAGTTATTACATCAATCTATTAACTCGGCTGGACGAGGTGAATTCATATATGGAAAATTTATGTTTTCCGAAAATCAAGAGGTGGACAGAATGTGGCTTGAGCACGAGTTTATGGAGGAGGAAGTATGGGATGTTTTTAAGAAGATGGGGTGCAACAAGGCAGCAGGACCGGACGGCTCCACTGTGAACTTTTCAAGAATTGTTGGAGCACGTTAAAATAGGATTTTATGAATCTTTTCAAACACTTTTACAGGTTTTGTTCAACCGATTGGCGATTTAATTGCTCTTTTACCACTCTTATCCCCAAAAAAGAGGATTCTTGCACCCCCTTGAGATTTCAGACCTCTAAGTCTTATTGGTATGGTGTATAAGATTTTGTCCAAGTTACTGGTCGTAAGATTGAAGAAGGTGATGCCAGAAATAGTTTCCGATTTCCATGGGGCTTTTATTCATGGTAAACAAATTTTTGATGGCGTACTCATTCCTAGATAGAAGGTTGAAGGCTAGGAAACCTGAAATCCTTTGTAAGATTGACATGGAGAAAGTATTCGATAACGTTAATTGGCAAGCTTTATTCACAATCTTGCAAAAGCACGAATTTGGTGACAGATGGATATCTTGGATAATGGTGTGTTACTTCTATTCATTTATCTTTTGTCGTGAATGGTGGATCTACAGAAAAATTTAAACCTAGTAAGGGTTTAAGGTAAGGTGATTCACTGTCTCCGCATCTATTTCTTTTGCTGGTTGAAATTCTTTATAAACTTTTTTTTTTTGATCGGTCAAATAGAAATGCATTGAAAAAAGACACTTAAGAGGGGTACCTTAACCCAATGATTACAACCGAAAAAAAGGGGAACCGAAAGGGGATTCGGCTACCCAAGTAAAAAACTATAAAATAATTACGTAGGCCGATATAAAGAATCCTATAAAGAGATCACCATATTTAGAAATTCTTGATGGTATAAGGAATCCAATCAAGTAAAAAAATATTCTAGAAATTATTTCTAAACTAATAAACGATGCGGTTGAGAGAGGCCAACTCTCTGGTTTCCAAGTGGTGGAACACGACCCTATTATTTCGCACTTTAAATTCGCGGATGACACTTTGATTTTTATTGATGCTTCGATAGAGGAAGTTAGACGTCTTATCATCATTTTGGCGGTAGTTGAAACTATTACCGGTTTAAAGCTGAACTTGGATAAAAGTACTATGATCAATGTGGCGCAGGAGGGGTTCATGATGTTGTAGCTAGAGACTAGGCTGTAAGACAGAATAGTTGTTATTCACTTATCTTGGAGTGCCAATTGTAGCATATTAGCGTAGCACATCAGTTTGGGATCATGTGTTGATTAGAATGGAACAAAAGTTGGCGTCATGGAAGAAAAGGAAACTAAATAAAGCAGGTAGACTAACACTTATTAAGAGTTGTCTTGCGAGTTTATCAATTTATTACTTGTTTCATTTTCATCCCCAGTGAGTGTGGCAAAAATAAATAATATTATGTGCAATTTTTTGTGGGGAGCGGTGGAAGGTAGAAAGAAGTTGGTATGGGTTTCATGGAAGAAGTTTTGTGTGCCGAAGGAGAATATGGGTCTAGGTATGAGAAATTTGAGGAAAATCAATAAATCATTGTTAGTCAAGTGGATTTTGAGACATTCGAAGAACAAAAACATCCTTTGGAGAAGATAGTGAATGAAAAATCCAAGCTAAATAGGTAACTGTTAATGCCATATGTGGATAATAAACCCCAAGGTAAGAGTCTGTGGAAGAACATAATCAACATGGTGCATACAATTTAAAGCTTGGCAAGCTTCATGTTAGAAATATAAAATGGATTCGTTTCTGGAAATATAAATGGCTAGATAAAGGGAGATTGCAAGACTTGTTTCCCCCGAGAGTGAAGGATGCGACAATTGCTGAAATGATAGTGAATGGTGATTGGTTTTGTAAGTTCAAGAGGCCAGTAAACATGAATGAGCAGCTAGAATGGGATCTTCTAAGGCGATATTTAGTTCACGTCCCTGAACTGGTGGAGGCAGATGATGAAATGGAGATAATGGAAAACTTCAGTTTGCTGAAGTATTATAAACGTCTTATTGGTGGCTTTGACGAGTGTAACTTCGACAAGTACCTTTAGAAAGCCTACATACCAAATAAGGTAAGCTTTATTCTTTGGGCTACATTCCAAAAATCACTACCAACTAGGGACATGTTGCGACATCATGGAGTAACCATTGATAGTGACCTGTGTGTATTGTGCAACTGGTGGTCTTATGGTCTTGCGACTCTAATACTTTTAATTTTTTCGATCTCAGCTTAGTTTGGAGCAATTGGGACACTCTAATGTATATGTAATCACCTCTGTAATGGCCTTGGATTGATCCTCGGTCCTGATTTTTCTTCTTAATATAACCTTCTCTTTGAAAAATAATGATAAAACGAGGTATAAATATGGCAAGCTCCACCATATAAAACAGTGGAATCCTATCGGTATCCTATGGTGGAGGTTGTAGTTCAAATCCTTTCGGGCAATCTCAATATGTGTGGTAAAGTTATAGTGGGGTTGGCTGGCTGGGCTAGCAGTGCTGGGTAAACTGATACGGATACGACATGACGTAGATGCGGACACAAAAAACTTTTCAAAAAACTAAGACACAAACATGTTATGAAACCAGTGATATTTTCCAGTAAAATGCATATATTGGAAATGTAATTTCTTAAAAATGCTAAATAAACTGTTGATAAATATATAACAAATATGTGTAAGAGTAAGAATATATACCAATGAGATAATATATATATACAAAAAAATCAAGCATTATTTGTATACATTCATATTAAAATAGTGTGTGACATATGTATATGATGTCACCGATGTGTGTGACACAGAGAGATGCGCGTCCAAATATCGGATGCGAATCTGATGCAGATGGATGACCATTTTAGGAGTGCATGTACTACATGATAACAATGGGGTTAGTCCCACTTGGCGATGTCCTACCTGGAGATGGTGGGCCTACTTTTGGTCGTTTTTAAAAAAACAAAGAAAATAGCCGCGAGACTCATAAATGACAAACTAACTGATACACCATTTGGAAGAATACTTTTCGACACTGTCCACAGTAAATTGGTTTATATGTGATGAGTGCAAAATAGTGCATATTTCTACACCTTTTTATTGGCTTTTAACTCATCTTTTGCGCTTTAAAATCATATATTATCCCAAATTCTGTATTTTCTTAGTTTTCAAGAATAAATACTTGTACTAATTAATTTTGTGTTTTTAGGTAGTAAACAAAGCTTGGATGAATTGAGAAGCCAAAAGAAGCGGAGAATTGGCGACAATGTGGAAGAGAGACAACAAAGGATCCTTACTGGAAGGGAGTGAAGAATATCTTTTGCACCTCATCCGCAAGTGAAGAATGTGGCTTTCACGTCTCAAAACTAGAAGTGGGCTTGAGATACTAGGTTTGAAGAAGATTTGGGCCCAAAAGAAGACCTTCCAAGAGATAAAACCCAAGATCCAAGACCCAAACCCGTTTCCACTCGAGTCGTTTGGATTTGATATGTGATGCTCGGATCCAAGGCATCTCCACGGTGTGCATCAACGCTTGATACTCCCGCCTCACATCCGAGCATGCTCTATCCTTTCCTTATTCTAGCAACAACCAAACACTCCTTCTCTTCGTACTTTCTTCTTCCCAACAGAACCACCACCTTCACTTCACGTCTCTCCATCAATCAACCCCATTACCGACCACCTCTGAGCTCAGCCACTCTATCAGCCACCCTATGTAGTTAGACTCTGAGTCTCTATCTCTATCAATCTTATCTTTTCTCTTGTCAAGAACAGTAACCCTAGAAGCTAGGATTGAGAGAGATAAGGCTAGGGTTATCTTCAATAGCTAAAGAAAACATCAAATCAAGAGTTGCAGGTCTGATTTGCAGAAGGGGTTTGTCGGAAACATCTTTTGGGTGAGTGGGTATTCTCTAATTTTCGAATTTAAGTGATTGAGAAGAAATTGATGTATAAATAGAGGAGAGGTTTTGATGTAAAATTCATTCCCGGATTAGCCGGTTGTTGATGGGTGAAAACTACTCCTGCAGAATTTGGTAATTTGGGGTGTGGATGAGGAATGAATCTAAACCTTCAACAAATGCACTGGCGCGGTGAGTGCTTGTAGATTCGAGAGATCAATCTGCAAGTCCGGCCTAAACCAAGAAATGGCCGTTCCAGACTTGTTTCGGTCACAAAGTGAAGGAGATGGGGTTGATCTTAGGGAGGGAAGCGAAGAAGGTGTTGAGATTGTGAAGGTGTTGGCTTGCTATGACTTGTGACAGAAGATGAGCAAGCTTACGGTTGATGCAAGCAGGCTCTGAGTGTTTGAATACGATGTTGTATTAACACTTGGTTTCTGTCGACTGAACTTGTGTTGTTATGTTGTCTTGTTCTCGAAATAGGGCGGAGAACCTATTTATACAAGTCATTGAGCCTCATTCACGTTTCTCGTGGGAAGTGGAGGTAATGGAATGATGGAGTGGTGGAGTTGTGTGTCGGTAGCATACGACCGGTCTTGCCCACTTCTCCAGTTCATCTCTAACCGTCCATGACTTCCTAACACGTTCTTGTAATGGCGCGTTGCACGCCGCACGCTTTGTAAACCGCCAGACCAATACCCCGTAAGTATCCCCCAGTTTGTGACATGATTGATGTCCGGAATGTGGATCGTGGATCCACGGAAGATAGCATGTAATCTTGAATTGAATAAGCTGCGTTATTCGGAAAGTCGATACTTGTGGAGTATCGTGTGTATTTTATGCGAGTGCTTGCATTGTGGTGTGGTAAAGTGATGGGTAATGACTCCTCACTAACCAAATAACTCCCTGACCAGGGTTGTATAACCAAGCTGGTGAAGTCGGACGGATGAGATGATGTTTGAGACACTCATCTGCGGCCAGATTGATGAAATAGGTTTTTAAAGAGGTGCGCAAGCATCACTCTTGACTTGGTGAAACCAAGCACGGGAAGGATTTTGTGGAGGACCGACCATACATGCGTGTTGACGGCATGATGGTGTACACGTCCATGTCTCACCGTCTCATGGAGATGCAATCTAGGCCACTCAATTTGACCGTCAAAGAGGAGTGGTTGAGATCGGTTTGCGGCGAAATCTCTTACGCAAAGGAATTGATAACCGCGTGTCATCCCAAGTTTGGGCGCGCGCCCCAAGACGACCCATCTTGGTCGGTCTTGGTCGATCATACCACCGTGTAGGTGGTAGGTTGGTGTTCACACCTATACTTGATTATCCCATGAAAACGTGATCTAAGCCATTCAAATCATCCGGTGAAGTTGAGCGGTCGAGATCGCTTTAGGATTTGGGAGTGTAACCGCACGAGTTTGGGCGTGCGTTTTGGGTTGGCCGGGAATGATGTGCCTTGGCCGACCGCAAGAGGAGGTAGATGGGCCCACGGTGGTCATGCTGGTATGACCGGACCTTCGATTTGATCAATGTGACCCTCCATTCGTGCCGGAGAAGATGGACGCGCGTGATGGCTCAAACCCTATTTTTGGCTTTCAAAGCCGCGCGACCATGCTCCTTTGGGCGGACGGTTTTGTTGTAACCAACCACGGTTGGCTTTGACCGATTGGCCAAGTGTGTAGGCGGTCACATGGTGATTGTGTCGACATGCTCCGGGCCCTTTGAGTCTACATCTACACCCTCCATCTATACCTGCGAAGATGGATGGTTGAGACCGTTTTGCGACACATGTAATATGCCGCAAACCCTAATTTAGGGTTTTCCGCCCATAATGCTTGGTATGGACGGTTTCTTGGCAAGCGAAGGCCAATGGTCGACCATGCGGGTCGGCCTGTGTATTCCATACCGCTTGGGGTGTTGGAATTGATGCTGTGGTCATCCAATCATGCTTGTGGAGGATGGATCGAGCTGCGATTAGATCATATTCGGCAAGCTAAGACCGTGTGCATTCCATACCTGCTTGGGGGTGATGGAATTGATCTGTGGTCATCCAATCATGCTTGTGGAGTTGGATGACTGCGATCAGATCATATCCGGAGACCGATCTGATCAAGTCCGGATGCTCAATCGGGCTAGTATAACACACCGAGAGGGCTCAATCGGGCTAGTATAACACACCGAGAGGGCTCGGGCTAGTATAACACACCGAGAATCGGCAACATGTCGGGTATTTCGTACATGGGTTCATTATAGTGCTTGGAGGTTCGTGTTACTCTTGTAAGGGTAACACTCGGTCGTCATGCCACACCGATAATGGGTACGGAAATACAAGGCCGATATGAAATTCACGGGAAGGGATTGTTCTTTGCATGCTCCAACCTGGGAGGAATTTCATGTATTCACGAGAATGGGATTGTTGCTACATACTCCATTCTTGGTGAATTAAGTGAGGAGTATCCGTCACTTATAAACGGCTTCATCTTTTATAAGATGTCGCGCATGATTTTTTCAGATTTTTTACAAATTTAACCTTAAACGAAAATCCACCATCAACATTAAGTCCCCTGCCTAGCACATAATGGTTACATTATTGTGTGGTAGGCATGAGATGGTGACATACAGAAATGACCAAGGCTGGAGTGAATACATATTTACTGGGATAGTTTCACATTGTCGGGTGTTTCCACAGGCTGGTTGGTCTTGATTGAGGATGCGAAGGAAGCAGGACTTGATCCGGTGAGTCGCTTTGGTTTCTCTTGTACATGTATGAGCTCGACCGCCCCTTCGGTGTTTGAGTCGGGGATAGGATTCTTCTTCTACGGATTAAGGCGCGGGTGCTTGCACATTGCCGGTTGAATTGTTGTGTCCGGATGCTCTTCCGGTTCTTGATCGGGGCTCAAAAGAAATCCCGACTTGGTCGGCGTTGAATCCTCATATATCGGGCGCCAATGTCGTTTTAGGGTTTCCTCGGCATTTATGCGGTGAAGAGATTTTTTGATCCGTTTTACGGTAGAGCTTCCTTGCAAAACTCTATTTCCCATCATGTATAACAACAGTGGATCATCTTCTTCATACCATCCGGGATCTCCCGTTAAGCGTGTACGACCGCGTCGAGCTTCATGATCAGTCCCTGTTCGTGTTCTTCGAGTCAAGAAGATCATACGGTTTGTCTCTTCCTTCTTTTAAAACATTGTTTGTTCTTTATGACGGTCGGTGAATAATCCCTTCATTCTTGCGAGATATCCTACCGAACATGTGTGATGGTCATTGACGATGATGACTTAACCATTCCTCTCCTTCAAACTCAAACACGCCTACCCCTGCGAACCTCGAAGACGCTGACACAGGCGTCTCATCTTATGAATATCCGAATGCGGGTCTTTCATTCGATGTTCGCATGAAATGCTTATCCTCCAGCTACCCGGGATGTCGGTGGATTCTTGGTGCGGAAGGAGTTTGTGGGTTTGTACACCAAGTTGTGGAGGAAGTACGGTCATATCGCAACCGGGGAATGTGGTCGACATTGCTCCTGCTTTGGTTACTCGCGGTAACCGCGCCTTCTTCCCATGATTGCGGAGATGGAGAGTATTTCTATCCGCAACGTTCTTTGAATCAAATCTCGAAAAGTGGGAGAATATGGTATCTACACAGTGAATCCATGAAGTTCAACGTGGGCTGGTTGCGGCAACGTCTTGATGTCATCAAGGTTGATCGAGTTGGTATCCTCGCAAATGTTGTTCTGCTACGAAAGCTATCTTGGAAGAGGAGAAAGCTGCTGCTGCGAGAATCGAGAGAAGGTGGAGCAAGGCTGTGCGGGACTTGAAGAAAAGAACGGAGAGATATCGAGGCTAGGCTGAGATGATGCTCTCCGGAATTATAATCTTCTAGATGGCCTCTTCTAAAGTTGTACTCCCTTATTGTTAATGACGTTTATGTCAAGAGTTTTGAACATCTTTGCGGAATAAATTGCATTGGGTTTTGATTGGTGAAACGGGTTTTCATTGACACATCTCCGAATATAGTTGATGATTCAAACATGTAATGAAAATAAATGCAGTATTGTTGACACAGCAGATAGTGGTCGGGTGTAATATGCCTTGAGCCACTTTCCATTGATGGCTGCTTCAAACTTGCCTCCGTCTACCTTAATGATCTTGTAGTAGCCGTCTTGTAAGCCTTGGTGATTGCGTAGGGACCTTCCCATTTCGGTGAGAATTTTGGTGCGAGACATGTCTTGTTGGATGTGTTTGGCTGTTTTCAAAACCAAATCTCCCACCTTGAAAATGCGTGGTTTCACAATTTTGTTGTATGCCACAAATTCGATTCTGTACACACGAGCGCGTTCCTCTGCTTTATTCCTTCTAAAATCCAGTGTCTAACTCTGCGATTAAAGGAGTCGAGATTTCGGCCTCGTCCCGGTGGATCCCGGTTCTTCTGCTTGCAATCTGGGCGATGGGATTCTGATCTCTCTTGGGAGAATTGCATCCGTTAAGTAGGCGAGTGAGTACGGCGAGACCCCAATGGAGCTTAAGGGTGATGTACGGTATGCCCATAGTGCCATTGGTAACCCAGTCATGCCATTCCACGGGATTGTCGTGTCTTGTTCGACTGATGATCCGGATCAATGTCTTGTTGGTACTCTCGGCTTGCCGTTCCCTTGAGGATAGTAGACGGTGGAAGACTCATTTAATGCCGTACTCCTCAAGTAACTCCCGTACTTGCTTGTTGGCGAAGGGAGTGCCATTATCTGTGATGATATGCTTGGGCACGCCAAAACGACAAATGATGTATTCTTTAATGAAAACGCAATTGTTGCTCCTGTAGTTCCTCGTAGGGGAATGGCCTCTACCCATTTGGTGAAGTATTCCGTTGCGGTTATGATGTACTCGTCTTTGCTTTGATGACGGTGGATTAATCTTCCCGATAATGTCCGGTCCCAGCGTAGAATGGCCATGGGCCTTATAGAATGCGAGAGGGGGTAGAAGGCGCATGAACGAGGTTCCCATGAATTTGGCATGTGTGACAGCTTTGAGCAAAACGCTGCATCATCCTCCATGGTAGGCCAATAGTATCTCTCGTGTATTTGGAGAAAAAGTTTCCTCTTCCCTTGATGTTCTCCTTCGTGTGTATGCCTTCGGCATGGTGTGGGATTTCTTCTCCGGCCAGGCGGCGTAGCATATCGCCTCCGAAGCTCTTGCGGTATAGGATCCCTTCATGGAGTATGAACCGCTTGGCTCTCTGCTTCATCTTAATATCGTCCTTTTGGCCGGCGGGGAATATCCCATCACGTAGATAACTAATGTAGGGCTCTCTCCGGTCCCCGGTGCGGTTCACATTAAAAATCTCCAATTGGTGTGGTGGTGTCACGGCAATTCGAGCAGGACTTCTGAAGCAGTCTGGATTGAGCCTCCATTAATGGCCAGTAATAACCCAGGCGTTGAAGTCGCCGGTAAAGTGTTACCACCAATGATTGCCCACAAATTTCATTGTGAATACGATCCAGCTGCAGTTGCGCTTCGTCACCTCCTAGACATCTTGACAGGGAGCCGTCTGGATTCCAATGATACTGACATACCATGAAGCATGAAGAAGTTTTGCGGGGTTTTGAGACCGACCTTTCCTTGGGAGAGTGAGGTCTTGAGCTCTTGAATGATCGGAGTTCGCCAATCGTCGGTCTTGGTGTCTTTGTGTTGCGGTAGCCATGTCGATTCTATGGTTCTCCTTTTTACCGTCAAAGTTTCTTCCGCCCCCTCGAACTTCAGTTTGGAAGCCAATGTTGCTAGACAATCGGCGTGTTTGTTCTCTTTGCGGCCGAGCGTGGGTTATGGTTGCATCGGCAAAGTAGTTTAGTAACCTCGTGCTTCGATCGGTGCGGGGCTAGTGTTACTTCTTTTAATGCATATACTCCGTTCATTTGATTCACCGGTAACTTGGAGTCACCTCTTATCTCTAGACGTGTGACTCACAGCTTGTTTAGCTATTGAAAGCCCTATGAGGAAAGCTTCATATTCTGCGAGTTGTTGGTGCATTCGAAGTCTAACTTGAAGGAATGTGAAAATACTTCTCCCAGGTTGGAGAGACCAACACTACGCCTGCTCCTCGGTATTACTTTAGGGGTAGCGGAGCCGTCAAAATACAAAAGCCACACCTCTTCTTCGAGAATGGAGACGTCTGGGAATTCTCCGGGAGTTCTTCATGCGATCCGTAGTACCTTCTCAGGAAATCTTTGCCCGTAAATCTCATGCTGCTTGACCCTTGATAGCTCTAGGCGTGCGCATGTTATGTCTAGTTCGACATTTGGAGAAGCCATTTTCCGTCCTCCCCGTCGGGACCAGGCTTTGAAAGCAAAAACTTTGCGGGATCGGATTTAGACACGAGTATCACCTGTTGGATAGCGAGGTAATGCCTAAACTTACGAATGGAATGGATTAAAGCTAAACACGCTTTTTCCGCTCAGGGATATCGGAGTTCGGCATCTCTCAATATTCGGTGCGAAATAGTATATGGGACGTTCGATTCCCTCGTCGTCTTCTGAGCGAGTAAGGCCCCTACGGCGGTGTCGTCTTTGAAAGGCGGTGTAGAGGACCAATGGTTTCCCTTGTACGGGAGATTTCATGACGGTTGGAGATGATAGTATTCGTTGGACTTTCCTAAAAGCCTCTGTTGAGTTGCGGTCCAAACAAAGCTGGCTCCTTTCTTGAGCAAGGGGTGAATGAGGCGGTAAGTTGGGCTAAACCGGGTATGAAACGTCGAATGTAGTTTACCTTGCCCATGAAACTTTGGAGCTCTTTCACGGTTACGGGAGGCGGCATTGTGAGGATAGCCCTGAGTCTTGGGCGGGTCTACTTTTATTCCTTCTGCGGTCACTTGGAATCCCGAGAAATTTACCGAGGAGACACCGAAAGCGCATTTTAAAGGATTCATCTTTAACTTGTATTCCCGACACCTCTCAAATACTTGCCGTAAGACGTTGGTGTGATCAGCTCGAGCCTTTGACTTGACCACAATATCATCCACATAGTCTTCTACTTGTTTATGCATCATGTCGTGGAAGATTGCCGTCATAGCACGTTGGTATGTTGCGCCGGCATTCTTTAAACCGAATGGCATAACAGTATAGTAGAAATTTCCAAGAGGGGTTCGGAAAGCTGTCTTACTTGCATCATGCTCATACATCCTTATTTGATTGTAGCCGCTGTAGCCATCCATAAAGGAAAACATGCCGTGTCCGCTAGTGGCGTCTACTAACATGTCGATGTTAGGCAGGGGAAAGTCGTCCTTGGGGCAGCACTTGTTTAAGTCTCTGAAATCCACGCAGCATCGAATCTGTCCGTTTTTCTTTTTTACCGGGACCACATTGGCTAACCAGGTCGGATGATGAATGGGTCTGATGAAGCCAGCAGCTAGCAGCTTCTGAATCTCATTCTTGATTTGTTCTTCTACCTCATGTCTGAATTGCCTCGGAGATTGCTTGATTGGCTTGGATCCGGGCATGACGTGTAAGTGATGGGTGACCAATTTTCATCTAGACCGGGGCATTTCTTCGTATGTCCAGGCGAATACATCTTGGTATTCCTTGAGTAGTTGAACCAGGCTTGTACGTTCGTCTGTGGATAGAGTCGAACTGATAGAGACCGGCCTGGGAGATTCATCAGTCCCGATGTTAACAATCTCGAGCTCGTCGGTCGTGGAATTGGTTCCGTCTTGTAGGCGCTCGCGGGCGTCCAATACCTCCTCTTGTATTCCGTCGTCCTTGCAGCATCAATTGGGCGGAGAGACTGGATGGTCTCTCCTGCTAATTGCTAACGCCCGGTATATTGTCTTCCCCTTCTGATCACGGCTTGCCTCGAAAGAGCGCACCCTTTTGGCGTGAGGATGGGCTGAAGTTTCACCGGTTGGAGATGGACGTCTCGTCGGAGAGAGTGTGTCGTGGTGTTTGGCCCCCAGCGATGTAAGTCGGTCTTCCTCCTGGATTGAAGCCCACGTGGGTAGTGGAGTGCACATGATTTTGTCGGACTTTCCCTGCGGAGCATCTTTTGACTCGAACAGCTCCACTCCGCATATTGGCGCATACGGAGACAATGATGCGGGAATACGGACGACCTCCTCATTTAGCACGGTCTTCAGGCACTGGTGATACGTTGAAGGAATGACCTTGTTGTGGTGAAGCCACGGTCTCCCCAGTATCATGTGGTAATCCGGCTCCTTTTCTATGACTTCAAACTTTGCTCGTGACTGAACAGGTCCTACCGATAAATTCAAATTGACGTACCCGTATGTGCTGGTTTGATTCCCTTCGAAGTCCGTCATCGTGGTGGGCTGTCGTACAATCTTGCATGGGCTGACCTTGGCTGTCTTGAGAGTCTTGAGAGTAATTACGTTCGAAGATGCCCCTGTGTCGACGAGGGCTCTCCGGAACTCTGAACCCTTGATGTGTGCGGTAACATGTAGGGCTCGGTTGTGACCTTCCTCTGCCATCATGTCATCTTCTGTGAATGTAACATTGTTTATGGATGTTTCCGACGCAGTTGAGACTCCTGGACGAGAAGGAGCAAGGTGTGCGTCCAGAGCTATTTTATTGACTGCAGCAAACGTCTCTGCCCGTTGATCTTTTGAGAGGTGCAAGAGTTCACACAAGTCTTCCACTAGAGACACAGCTTCCTGATCTACCGGCCTCTGGTTCGTAGTAAAACTGTTGATCTGAGGGGAACTAGTCCCCGGTGTAAAGGTCTCTGGCACGCTTATTTCCGACGTCATCTTGATGAGGAGGTCAAGTATCTTGGTTTACCGCTTCTTTGATCGGCTCCATGTTCCTCGTCGAGTCTCAAGTATCCGAGCCAACTCGCTCATAGTTGGGGTTCTTCTGTTGCGCCGACGAATGCGCCGTTGGGAAGAGAGGCATCCTCGTTGGAGGAACTTCGGCCAGGGATTTGGATTTGTTGAGGAAGTCCTAAGACCAACCATCTCGGAACTTAGCCAAACAGGATTGGGTATTGAAGAAATTGATTTCACAACCGAGAGATTAATCTCCCACTTTGTGGTCGCCAATTGTTGATGGGTGAAAACTACTCTGCTGAAATTTGGTAATTTGGGGTGTGGATGAGGAATGAATCTAAACCTTCAACAAATGCATGCTGCGCGGTGAGTGCTTGTAGATTCGAGAGATCAATCTTTGCAAGTCCGGCCTAAACCAAGAAATGGCCGTTCCAGACTTGTTTCGGTCACAAAGTGAAGGAGATGGGGTTGATCTTAGGGAGGGAAGCGAAGAAGGTGTTGAGATTGTGAAGGTGTTGGCTTGCTATGACTTGTGACAGAAGATGAGCAAGCTTACGGTTGATGCAAAGCAAATCGAGTGTTTGAATACGATGTTGTATTAACACTTGGTTTTAATCGGCCGAACTTGTGTTGTTCTCTTGTTTGTCTTGTCCTCGAAATAGGGCGGAGAACCTATTTATACAAGTCATTGAGCCTCATTCACGTTTCTCGTGGGAAGTGGAGGTAATGGAATGATGGAGTGGTGGAGTTGTGTGTCGGTAGCATACGACCGGTCTTGCCCACTTCTCCGGTTCATCTCTAACCGTCCATGACTTCCTAACACGTTCTTGTAATGGCGCGTTGCCGTTGCATTTATGCTTAACCGCCAGACCAATACCCCGTAAGTATCCCCGGTTGTGACATGATTGATATGCGGAATGTGGATCGTGGATCCACGGAAGATAGCATGTAATGCTGAATTGAATAACTGCGTTATTCGAAAGTCGATACTTGTGGAGTATCGTGTGTATTTTATGCGAGTGCGCATTACGGTGTGGTAAAGTGATGGGTAATGACTCCTCACTAACCAAATAACTCGACCAGGGTTGTATAACCAAGTCAGGTGAAGTCGGACGGATGAGATGATGTTTGAGACACTCATCTGCGGCCAGTTGATGAAATAGGTTTTTTAAAGAGGTGCGCAAGCATCACTCTTGACTTGGTCGAAACCAAGCATGGGAAGGATTTTGTGGAGGACCGACCATACATGCGTGTTGACGGCATGATGGTGTACACGTCCATGTCTCACCGTCTCATGGAGATGCAATCTAGGCCACTCAATTTGACCGTCAAAGAGGAGTGGTTGAGATCGGTTTGCTTGGCCAATCTCTTACCGCAAAGGAATTGATAACCGCGTGTCATCCCAAGTTTGGGCGCGCGCCCCAAGACGACCCATCTTGGTCGGTCTTGGTCGATCATACTGCCGTGTAGGTGGTAGGTTGGTGTTCACACCTATACACGATTATCCCATGAAAACGTGATCTAAGCCATTCAAATCATCCGGTGAAGTTGAGCGGTCGAGATCGGTTTAGGATTTGGGAGTGTAACCGCACGAGAGTTTGGGCGTGCGTTTTGGGTTGGCCGGGAATGATGTGCCTTGGCCGACCGCAAGAGGAGGTAGATGGGCCCACGGTGGTCATGCTTTGGTATGACCGGACCTTGGTTCGATTTGATCTGTGACCCTCCATTCGTGCCGGAGAAGATGGACGCGTGATGGCTCAAACCCTATTTTTGGCTTTCAAAGCCGCGCGACCATGCTCCTTTGGGCGGACGGTTTTGTTGTAACCAACCACGGTTGGCTTTGACCAGGTTGGCCAAGTGTGTGGCGGTCACATGGTGATTGTGTCGACATGCTCGGGCCCTTTGAGTCTACATCTACACCCTCCATCTATACCTGCGAAGATGGACGGTTGAGACCGTTTTGCGACACATGTAGTATGCCGCAAACCCTAATTTAGGGTTTTCCGCCCATAATGCTTGGTATGGACGGTTTCTTGGCAAGCGAAGGCCAATGGTCGACCATGCGGGTCGGCCGTGTGCATTTCATACCTGCTTGGGGTGTTGGAATTGATCTGTGGTCATCCAATCATGCTTGTGGAGTTGGATGGCGCGATTAGATCATATTTGGCAAGCTAAGGCCGTGTGTATTCCATACCTGCTTGGGGGTGATGGAATTGATCCGTGGTCATCCAATCATGCTTGTGGAGTTGGATGATCTGCGATTAGATCATATCCGGAGACGATACGTCAAGTCCGGATGCTCAATCGGGGATGCTAGTATAACACACCGAGAGGGCTCAATCGGGCTAGTATAACACACCGAGAGGCTCGGGCTAGTATAACACACCGAGAATCGGCACATGCACGGGTATTTCGTACATGGGTTCATTATAGTGCTTGGAGGTTCGTGTTACTCTGCTAAGGTAACACTCGGTCGTCATGCCACACCGATAATGGGTACGAAATACAAGGCTGATATGAAATTCACGAGGAAGGGATTGTTGCTGCATGCTCCAACCTGGAGGAATTTCATGTATTCACAGAATGGGATTGTTGCTACATGCTCCATTCTTGGTGAATTAAGTGAGGAGTATCCGTCACTTATAAACGGCTTTATCTTTTATAAGATGTCAGCGCATGATTTTCTGGTTTTTTACAAATTTAACCTTAAACGAAAATCCACCATCAACACCGGTGCACCAAGCAATAGTTCATGTTTGATTTTATTATCTCCATGATGTTCTAATTTCATAGTTAGGGTTTAGATGAAACCATTAATCCATTGCTCAGTTAATTAAAGTATTGATATTGTTCTTGTTGTGTTGTAATGTTTTGGATAAATTTAATCTAAGTACGTAAACATTTTACTCTCACAGTGTATGCCATGTATCTATTGTAGTTAGAATACCACTGTGTTGATTATGCTGCAACTCATGCTTAAACAGATTGTTATTGATCCATAGATTAGTTGTGCTTTAACTAGACAGTTAATGCTTTGGAAAGATACCTTAGTTGTGATTAGAATATCTATATCAGGATTGTTTACTCATCTAAGTGATTGATCTGCGGTTAGTTGTTTTGTGAGAGGGCAACTAATACTAGGATTAGATAATTATCTTAGTGATACTAAACCTTCCTCCTAAAACCACCCTTTGATGTGCAGCAGACTAGAATCTTCACTGCCATCTAGATAGTCGGCAGAGCCTAGAAGTTCACCGTTGTCTATACAAGGGACAAGAACATTATTGAGACTGAATTGATTTAGTGTAGGTTAAGAGGTGGATTCGACATCCCTAGCACCCTTTTATCTCGCTTGTAGATTATTCTTTTTGCATTTTGTTTTACTATTTCGATCACTACCATCATCCGGCCGTTTCGGTCAAACACCCCCTTTTTGGTTACTCTTGTTTTCAATTAGTATTAGTAAGAACGTAACTTCAACTTACACCCAACTTGTCTCGTGGATCGACACAGTGCTTGCCCCCTGTGTTGCATATCGACACCGGTGCACTTGCAGTTAGACATAGTCGTAGGCTTCTTTCAAGTCCTACCAAGTTTTTGGCGCCGCTGCCGGGGACTCTGTAGCGGTGTAGCTGAAGTTTCCACCTTTTCTTTACTGATTTGCATCTTACTCTTGTATATAAGTGTCAAGAATTGTCTGTTTTCGTTTTAATCATATAACTTAGTTGCATTCTGTTTTAGTGCATTATCATATGTAGAGTTGTCAGTAGGATTGATTCATTTTTTTTTATTTTGTACATACATATTTGGGTATTGAAGTCTTCCCTTAAGCATTATCAGGTGCTCATAAAGTTGAGGCAAAGGAAGAGAAACGAGTTTGTTGTGGCGACCAACGCCCGGCTCTGTCCCGACGATACTAGAGGAACTACCATAGAAGCTACACAAAAATTATCAATATTCAGTTTAGCAAAGTCTTCTACCGGATGCGCACCGCAGGTAAGTTTCTAGACACTATAACAAAATGACGTCTCTGCTTTGTAATTGCTTAGCCTGAATGGTTTTACTATTGGGTTAGCGACCGAGATTCATATTTTGTTGACAAATACGAGTTGGCCTCTCGTTAGTTAACATATTTTTATTGACATAATCCAGTAGAAACCCAGTTCAGGATTGATAGACGTTGGAGTTCTCTGCCATTGGTACAACAACATCATTTTTAATTTTACTTGTTAATTCTTATTTTTGTAATCTTGTACTGTTGTGTTTTATATAATTTCTGCATGCATCATTCTGTTTAGGATTTGTTAGTAGCATTTAGGATATCATATTATCATTTCGAAAAAAACAAAAAAAAAATGTCAGGATTCTGGTCTGCAAATGAGGATGAGAAATCATCGCACAAATCCATTAGACAACTTGCACAAGAGCATGCTTCACGTTATGAGCCTCCCACAGACCATAATGTCAATAGTTATAGAGATTGTTATGGACATTTTCATAGTCCTGAACCTCAATACTTGGACCCTAATAACTATTCGCGCATGTCTCATTCGCCACAGGGTGAAAATGAACATTTTTATGATGCCCAACTCACACGTTCATCACTTTTGGATCAGTTAGAGGCTCAAATCACTGCTTTAGAAATACAAATACATGAGAAATCTGTCGCATCTAATTCACCTAGGCAATCTGAAATCTATGCTTGTACCTTATGTGGTAGCTTAGGCCATCATGTTGAGAACTGCTATATTTTGCATGATTTTAGGCAATCTAGAGAATACCATGAAAATCCAAGATATGAAATATCCACAGGTTATGAAGATGGTAGTCATTGGGACCATAATCAATCTTTTGAAGGTTGCGATCAGTCTTTTATAGACCCTAACGACCATGCACCCATGTATCAGTCAACACAATGGGAAGTTGAACAATTTTGTACTTCCCTGACTCATTGTATGCAATCTGTGGAAATCATTGAACAAGATAATGCTAGATTTGAATTTCATAATGACCCATATAGCATTGCCTCTGAATTTCCTTTCTGTAGTGACCCTGATACTCAACCATGTATTGACTATCCACATGCTATGAGGATACCTACTGTTGAAGACTCTCCTTCCATGAAAAAAATTAATGCATATTTAGATACGATTTTGCTTCATGTACAAAAGGAGGGAAGGGAGGACTTTCATGATAAGATGATTCCTAATGAGGTAAATTTTGAAAATAGTGTTTATGTTTCTACTCAGGAAACTAATATTGAATATGAACCTAATCTAGAGGTAAATGAGTGGACTAGAGACACTATGGGTTTGAATAGAACATTGCATTTCTGTTATGATGATGATGATGATGTTATGTTAGAAGGACATGTTTATTCTAAAAATTCTCCGCCTCGACCTTCATGAATGATGTTTCTTATAGTATTCCATATGCCTATACATGTGATGTTGATACTGACTTGGAGCTTGTACAACTGTTTTGTGAAGATATGTATGACTTAGGAAAGGTTGAATTTTCTGTAGACATTAATAAATCTATGCATGAAAATGATTTCGATATGTTTGATTCCCTACCTAAGTCCCAATCTGATGTTTCTTCTGACGATCATATGCTTGAGATGAAAATTTTGGATGATGATGATTATGAACTAGGGCTTGATGAATTGTTCTATGAAAATGAACATGATATGTCTGTTTCTGTCTTTAGGAAAGTATGTGATGGTACTAATGGTCTTATACATGAAAACAACTTAGATGTGCCTACTCTCTTGCCTAAGTCACAAATTGAGACTCTTCCACCCAACCTAGATTTGGTTTGTAACAAACTGTAAAACCAACTCCTCTGAGAATACCTAATCTAGGATTGGAACTGTGTGCCTCCCAAGTCCTCTTGGACTATTTTGCATCAAAGTATAACACCTTTAAGTAGCGACAGTTGGAATGCACTTTTGTTTCTCTGCCCGTTCCAAACGCAGTTCATTTTGAACTAGACCTTGTGCATGATGAACCTCCAAAACTGCAAGATTTTGTGCCCAAAAGTATATCCGTTGAAAAATCCAGGTTTGGGGGTAGTTCATTTTGTTTTGCAGTATCACATGCATTTCTGTCATATTACAATTGTGTGAGACTGTTAAAATTTCTGCATTCTGTCTTTTGGGTTGATCCTCAACTCTTTAGATTGTTAATGTATGGTGAATTCTCCCTGTATATAATCCAGTAGGTAATGTTATACTTTCTATCTTGAATCAGTTGAGCTTCCTTCTATTTTGTATATATTGTGCTAATCCAATATGATCTCAGCTGAAAATGTTGGATTCTAGCCTTGAATAATGAAGCTCTAATCTTGCTTTTGCCGACATACCGGTAATCTCTTCCCTTTTCTTTACTCAACATAGTTTCTCATGGTATGTTTCTGTTTAAATTCTTATCATCTTTTGAAACATTGAGGACAATGTTAGATTTAGGTATGGGGGAGTATTTTGCATATAGAGTTTTTAGTCTTTTGCATTTCATAAAAAAAAAAAAAAAATTCAAAATCAAAAATCTCAAAACTTTGTAAATACTTGCACAAAAACTCCAACTTGTAGAGATTTTAGAGTCACTAGCATTCTTCTATCTATGTTTACATAGAGAGTCTGACCGAAATAATTGAACTTGGAAGTACTGGAGAACACAATCGGGTTTCTTAGTTGTTAGAGCGTTAAAGTTGGATTTAACCATGCCTATCGGCCCGAATTAGGTGCTGCAAAGATATTTGGTAGTAGAGTTGTGATCACCCTTAGTGGAGACTACCTATTTTACATCAAGCGAGGCACCAACCTTCATTTTTTGTGACTATCTAAAAAGTCCTTTTAGAGTGTGTGTCACCGTACATAAATTCCGGGTAGGAATGGTGAGCTACCCAACTTCGCACCACTTTCAGCACTATTTTTGATCTCTTGAGTGCTAATTCCGTCAATCACGAGGATAACATCTAAAGATGAAAACTCCTTCTTGTAGTTTGATTTGCAGTTAGCACCATTTTCTCTCTCTCAACAACATCAACAGATCCATGAAACACATCTTCATCAACGAGCGGAGCAACGTCAGATTCTATAAAGAAAGATGAGATAGTCCAAAGTTTACATGCAACAATACAAGGAAAAGTAAAATTCTTATCAAAAGTGAAGATACAGTGCAAAGAGCAGAATTCTATACACATTTGAAGAGGTATTTTACAAGAGCAAAGGAAAGAAAATAAGATGAGAATTAGTGAAGTTCATAAAATCAAGACAATACAAGTTGTGAAGAATTGAGTGATAAAGTCCTTCATCCATGGATTTAGTAGTTTTATTATTATTTTGTTATTTTCAGTTCATAATTAAAAAAAAAAAAGGAAAAAGAAACAAAGAAAAAATATATATTTATTACAGTTTGTTTTTAGTTTTGTTTAAATAACACCATGGTAAAGAAGAATTTAAGAGGAAATTTCAAGCAACAAGGAAATTGAAGAGAAAAATTAGAAATTGTCAAGGTTCTACGAAGTTCAGAAGATCATCATCAACAGTTGAAGACCGAAGACCGAAGATTGAAGACGTTTCTATGGATGCTGTGAGAGTGGTGTTGATTGCCGATCGGATGTGAAGGTAAGTGAGTACTCCCATCCTTGCTAATGACTGATTTCCTTTCTTAGAGATCACCAGAAAAAGATTTTTTTTGTCAACAATTTTGTGGAGTCTCCAGCAATTATTTCGTAAGGTTCTCCTTCCCACCATTCAACGTGTGCAGGATTTCTCTCTTTATTCATGTCTGCACACATGAGAGACTAAAAAAGCGGTCTTTTTGAGTGCAATTATCATAAAACCCTAGTGGTGAGGCAGAAGTAGAGGCTTGTGATCACTCTCGAACCCGAATTCTTTCATATGGTATGGCTATTTCTCGCTCAACTCTTAAGGATGAGAATGCCTTCTTTGGTAGTTCTAACTTCTTATTACTAGCTTGCGGAAACTCTATGTCCTCATAGCTCCTTGGATGCTTAAGACTCTATTACGCTCTGAAGTTGGAGAAGGTTTTGTGGGTACACCTATGGTAAACCCTCACGAGACTATAACTCGTCCAACTAGGGACACCTAGGGGTTTAAAGGCTTAGTGCATACGCTAAATGCATTCGATAGACCAAATGCAAAGTGGTATAGTTAGGATTTCTTAATTTATGTTTCACTTGAGGACAAGTAAAATTCAGGTTTGGGGGTATTTGATGAGTGCCAAATAGTGCATATTTCTACACCTTTTTATTGGCTTTTAACTCATCTTTTTGCGCTTTAAAATCATATATTATCCCAAATTCTGTATTTTCTTATTTTTCAAGAATTAATACTTGTACTAATTAATTTTGTGTTTTTAGGTAGTAAACAAAGCTTGGATGAATTGAGAAGCCAAAAGAAGCGGAGAATTGGCGACAGTGGAAGAGAGACAACAAAGGATCCCGCTGGAAAGCGAGTGAAGAATATCTTTTGCACCTCATCCGCAAGTGAAGAATGTGGCTTTCACGTCTCAAAACTAGAAGTGGGCTTGAGATACTAGGTTTGAAGAAGATTTGGGCCCAAAAGAAGACCTTCCAAGAGATAAAACCCAAGATCCAAGACCCAAACCCGTTTCCACTCTGAGCCGTCGGATTTGATACAGATGCTCAGCATCCAAGGCATCTCCACGGTGTGCATCAACGCTTGATACTCCTGCCTCACATCCGAGCATGCTCTATCCTTCCCCTATTCTAGCAACAACCAAACACTCATTCTCTTCGTACTTTCTTTTTCCCAACAGAACCACCACCTTCACTTCACGTCTCTCCATCAATCAACCCCATTACTGACCACCTCCCGAGCTCACCACTCTATCGACCACCCTATGCGGTTAAACTCGAGTCTCTATCTCTCTCAATCTTATCTTTTCTCTTGTCAAGAAATGTGGTAACCTAGAAGCTAGGATTGAGAGAGATAAGGCTAGGGTTATCTTCAATAGCTAAAGCAAACATCAAATCAAGAGTTGCGTCCGTCGGTTGCGAAGGGGTTTGTCGGAAAACATCTTTTGGGTGAGTGGGTATTCTCTAATTTTCGAATTTAAGTGATTGAGAAGAAATTGATGTATAAATAGAGGAGTGGTTTTGATGTAAAATTCATGCCCGGATTAGCCGGTGCACCAAGCAGTAGTTCATGTTTGATTTTATTATCTCTATGATGTTCTAATTTCATAGTTAGGGTTTAGATGAAACCATTAATCCATTGCTCAGTTAATTCAAGTATTGATATTGTTCTTGTTGTGCTGTAATGTTTTGGATAAATTTAATCTAAGAACGTCAACATTTTGCTCTCACAGTGTATGCCATGTATCCATTTTAGTTAGAATACCACTGTGTTGATTATGCTGCAACTCATGCCTAAACAGATTGTTATTGATCCTTAGATTAGTTGTGCTTTAACTAGACAGTTAATGCTTTGGAAAGATACCTTAGTTGTGATTAGAATATCTATATTAGGATTGTTTACTCATCTAAGTGATTGATCTGCGGTTAGTTGTTTTGTGAGAGGGCAGCTAATACTAGGATTAGATAATTATCTTGGTGATACTAAACCTTCCTCCTAAAACCACCATTTGATGTGCAGCAGACTAGAATCTTCACTGCCATCTAGATAGTCGGCAGAGCCTAGAAGTTCACCGTTGTCTATACAAGGGACAAGAACATTATTGAGACTTGAATTGATTTAATGTAGGTTAAGAGGTGGATTCGACAGCCCTAGCACCCTTTTTATATGCTTGTAGATTATTCTTTGCATTTTGTTTTACTATTTCAGTCACTACCATCATCTGGTCGTTTCGGCAAACAACCCCCCCTTTTTGGTTACTCTTGTTTCGAATCAGTATTAGTAAGAACATAGCTTCAACTTACACCCACCTTGTCTCTGTGGATCAACCTGTGCTTGCCCTGTGTTGCATATCGACACTGTGCACTTGCAGTTATACATAGTCGTATGCTTATTTCAAGTCCTACCAATATGCATTGTGTTCAATGCTCAAACTCACACATTAGACTTGCTCTTATCATCCTTCACAATTCAACATTCACATCTAGCCATGTCATCTTGATTCAAGGACTAAATCTTGTCGTGATTCAACATTGAATCAAGAAAGCGCATACCGGTTTGGCTCAAAAGATTAAAGCTATTGAATTTTAACATTTAAAGAAAAAATTGATAGCTCGGAATAAATTCTCCCAATAGTTTTGCGCAAATAACAGAACTATTAAAATTTATTTATAAAACAAGTCTAGTGGATCAGATTTGATACATCAAACCATTTGGTGCATGATCTACAATTTTGTTGTGTCAATTAAATTCGCGCCTCAAAGTTGAGTCAATAATTTTAGCCACGCTTTTCATTATGGAAGTTGAATTGTGAATCACCATAAGAATAAGCCTTAGGGCAAGTCCAATGGGCCTTCCAAACTAGTAGATATGCCCATTTTGCACCTATAATGGAACTGGCAAACACTCAAAATGGATGAACCAAACTTCAAATAAAAGGGTTTGTCCATCGCATCTCAGGTTGAGCCTAGCGTCTCAACCTGAGATGACCATGTCAACTTAGGCCGGTTGGCCTTTACTGAGCCGAATATCGACTCACATTGAGATGCATCTTGTCTCACATTGATATGAGCGTTCTTGATTTAACCGACAACGACTACTCTCATCCAACTATAATTCCTCTCCTTATAAATTTAACCAATTTCAACTCCAAAACCACACCTTCTACACCCACAACTTCTTATAATTTCACCTCAATCTTCATCTTTGAATCTCAAAATTTCTAATATCAAAATATTTCGAAAAAAAATCAAAAAATAAATAAAATGGCTATAGGTCATAAGTTTTCTCCGGAAGAAGATTTAGCAATTTGCACAACTTGTGTTTTTCAAACAAGAGATACTATCCATAATGTTGCGAATTTTTCTCATACGACTTTTAGTCAACAAGTTTTTGTAATGTTCGCTGCAGAAACGAAAAATTCGAGAAACCATGATGCTCATGGATTGTGTGCTCATTTTCAATCAATTTTTCATGTTTCCAACAAATTTCTTGCTATGCTAATGCAAATTAACCGAAATACATTTAAAGGTGAAACTGAAGCTGAAGTGATCCAAAGAACTGCAACGATATGACATCTAACTAACGGAAGACCTTTTCAGTTTTTAGCTTGTTTCAACATCCATAGAGAACTTCACAAATTCAACGCCTTCTACCTTCTAGATGCTCCACAAGTCGCTCCATAAATGAGGATGTTAATTACCTCGCTTTTATGATTTAATAGTAATTGAGTCTAATGTACTTTTATTTAATCTAATGTACTTTGATTCAAATTAAGAAATGTTCAAATTGGTTATGCAAGTACAGATGATGCATATACAAAAACATTTTTCATTAATTAAGCACAAGACAACATAAGGATTGTGGAATCAGTTCATACAATTTATCAGTCCACTCCAACTTAAAACACTATGTACATTTCCAGAAGTGTTTTCCACATGTGTCTTCTTTTGTAGAAGTGTGCAACTACATAAATATTTGCAACCAGGACTTGATCATCTACTAACCAACTGTGTTGTAAACTCTACTTCATGGTCGTGTTGTTATTTCTTCAGCCGTGCTTTAAGTTTCAATTTTTTGCATAATGCTGCTACATTTTCATCTTCTTGTTCCTTCACAACATCATCTAGAATGCGTGGTTCTTCATGACAGTTAGGATCTTGACATTGCAAATACCTAATTTGTTTTGGTTGTGATTCAATAATCATTATGTTAGTTGAATAACCTACTTGTGGATACTTAGAATACATCCAAGGGCATCCGTGAAACATAATGGACAAACCTCTTTTTCTTCCACACATAAATTTTTTTTTTCCTTTTCTTTTTGAAAACATGGTGGTGGTTGAGAATGGACACTTAGAATACATCCAAGGGCATCCATGAAACATAATGGACAAATCTCTTTTGCTTCCACACATAACAGTTTTTTTCCTTTTCTTTTTGAAAACTTGGTGGTGGTAGAGAATGTTTTCGGTTGTGTCTGAAAAATATTAATTGCAATGTATGATTTATATAAGGAAAAATATGACCGTTATAATAAAGTCATTATCTTGGTTGAGCCGGTAACGGCTAGTCTCATCCAACGTCCCTTGTTCTACTCCCAATAAAATTCAGACGATTTCAGCTCCAAAACCACACCTTCTCCATCTTAATCTTTCATTCTCAAACTTCTATAAAAAAAAAAAATCCCAAAAATATGTCTACTAGAATTCGTGGTCCTAAATTTACTCAAGAAGATGATTAATTAGCTATCTGTAAAGCATACATTTTTTATACTATAGAAAATTTTATGCGTGATCAAGCGGTGTCACACACGTCTATTTGTCAGAAAATTTTCACACTGTTCGTTTCAGTAACGGGGAACCCTAGAAACCGAGATGCTCGAGGACTGTATGCTCATTTTCAATCAATTAATCATGAAGTCAAGCGATTCCTTGCTCAGGTAAGGGAAATTCATCGAGAAAAATTTAACGGTGCAACTGAAGCTGAAGTGATCCAAATAGCTCTAGATGAATGGCGGCAAACCTTTTATTTACAAGCTTGTTTCAACATCCTTAAAGATGGTCCATCTCAATCACATCTTCTTTTCTCTCTTTACTATGGAAGAAGATGTCACTCTTATTCGATATTGGTTACATATTGTAACAAGAAATATGATCGGCGACAATTTCTTGGAAAGGATGTGTAAAAGGTTTGTAGCATTGCGAAATGAACATTTAAGAAATAACAAGAGCCTTAAACTCATATTTTCATTCATCAATAAGGATGTCAGACGTTATACAAAAGTTTTGTGGATGGTTCACCGTGATAATTCTGGATTGTCCAGCGAAGAACTGGTGAGTATCTTAATACCTTTGTCCTCATTGAGCAACTATACCATATTTAATTAAACTAACTTGTTGTTTATCTCTGTTTTACCATGGTCCAAGCCCAGTTTATTGAAGAAAACGGAAGAGAGTTTAAGCATTTTGAATGTTATGAACTCTATAAGGTTTATGTCCCTGAATTTGATGTAGTTTGATGTTATTGTTGTCATTATGAAATCCAGTTACTTTATATGCAAGTCTAAATGTAATAAGTATCGCTTAATATAAGATAGAAGTCTAATTTAAGGTATAAATATTCTCATTAATTAATATTGCCGCCATTTCTTTTACAAGATATAAACTTAGACATTAATAAGAACTTAAATATTGACATCTATTACAATCTTTGGCCTCCTGGTTTTCTTAATTTGACGTATCTTCTATTCAACGCGCTCGTGAATTGTTTCACCTTTGTTTTTGAAACTTCGGTTGTTAACTTTCAAAAAACTGGAGCTTTTCTTTGCCTTTTAGCAGGACATTTTCCTGGATTAACTTCTAAAACTTGTACAACTCTTTCCTTTTTACCATTTTCATTTTTTTAAATATTACCACGTATCTTATTTACAGCAGCCTCAAGTTTGACTTCACACACACACACAAAAAAGTCTTTATGAGACATTTCAACAGAAAAATTTATAGTGGAAGAAATTCAAGACAAGATGGAATTTTAGTGTGAGTTGAATGTTTGAATGGATTTATTGTTTATTGGGTGGAGAAAGTAACCATTATAAATCCGAACGTTATCGGATCATTATGGGATGGTCGTCCCATGTTGAGACGAGCCTCGTCTCAGGTTGAGCCGTGTTCCGGCTCAATATGGGGCAACCGTCCTTGAATGAGCCGGTCGGCTTATCCAATTTCGAGTAAAATTTCCCCGATGCTCAAAAGCCAATTTATCCATCCACCTAGACAAGCAAACTGTGCAATTTGATGTTGCCCATAGGAGCTGCCCTTAGTATGCCAAAACCGTGATTGATCGATGAATCAGTAATAAAATATGGGATCACTAGTGTTCACGCACCTAACTTACGGGCGCCTGACGAGAGAAAGATAAGTTGTGTTGTTTACATGTGACTATGGGAAATCTTATAGAGTGGTGTGTACTTGAAATGGCGCCACTCATTGTGCACATGGGCTGTACTGCCCTATTGATTTTATTACCTATTAAACATTAAAAGATAAAGTGTGTATTGTGAAGTAACATAGTATCAATCTCCGCCGAGAAATGATCTTTTTTCACATGGAAGTTGGTATGGCATGCATGGTGGTCACTATCATTCATTTTGTCTAGCCGAAGGTCCCCCCTCTCCTTTGCGTAATGCACAGGGTCAAGTAGGGCCATTGTTTTTAGAGCATGTATTTTATTGATCTACTTTTGAGATCGGAAAATGAGTTATTTGTCCAAATATTTTTAAAATATGGTTTTAATGGACGAATAAAATTAATATGGGTGAAATGGACATAAAAAAAATAGCAAGAATGAAACTGGATTCATCCCGGCAAACTTAAAAAAGAGTGAGGATGGCCTGGATGCATCCTGATGTAAATTAAAAATAACAAAAAGTATTTGAAAATGGGTAGGATAAAACTGTTTACATCCTGACTATTTTTACATTCTCGTCCATTTAAACAATATCAAATTTTACATGTCTTTTTCACCCATAAATTGTTGGTTTTGGTCTTTTTAACCTCGCACTTTTAGGGGCGACCCCGAAAGAATTAGGGGCGACTTTTTTATTCCCAACCCATATACACCGTTAAGGGATGTCCAAAAACGCGGAGAATACGTTAATGCGCCTTACATAATCGGAAGCTATTTTGTTCCCGATTATAACAACGCAATCGGAAGCTTAGTAACTATGTTATACTACCGATTATTATCGATTTTGTGCAAACTCGCATCGCTTCTATGAAAATCGAAGGGAAATAACCTCACGCGACTACCGATTATAGTAGCTCATAAATTCCCAAAATTGGTGATTTCGCCAAGAAAGAAATTTGGGTAACCTGATAATTCTAAGCCTTATTAACTACCGATTATTCTAGTTCCCAAATTCGAAAAAAATGACATTTAAAAACAAAATTTGGGGCAACCGTATAATTTTAGGTTATTAGCTACCGATTATACTCCAACTACCTCGCAAAAAATGTAGGTGATATTGTTATGAATTTCAAAATATTTATGAAAATCTAAGTTTTAATTGTTGATCTAACTACCGATTATACTCCAACGGCTAGTTCGTTCAAAATAAACTAGCGGTGCCTCGAAAACCAAACACAATCGGTAGATAATACATATTGACAAACCTCCGATTATGTTGAAGTAACCGTTTTTTTAAAAAACTAGCCGTTGGTACTTTTTTGCTATAAATAGAGACCTATCTCTACCAAACTTATTCACCCATCACATTCAATCTTCCAAATCAGTCACCCATCACTTTGAATCACCAAAATGGCTACAACTCCGTTCAATAATATAGAAGATGTTGCTATTGTCGGAGCACACACCACTCTCACAAAGCACTCCGTTGAGGAAGCGCAATGGGTGATCGCAACGAAGACCCAACAAGAGGGCCTTACTTTGGGGATGATCAAAACACCAATGCTTGGTGGAAACGGGTGTTTAAGGTTTTTAAAGCACTAAGCGGAAATCGTTATAGGAGGACGCTCCGAATATAAGGGAAAGGTACGCATATTTATACAATGAATGCGTCATCGCCGAGAAACGAATTGAAAGCTCGTAAGGACGCTATGCCAAACGAAGACCGAATGAGTAGAGTAAGTTTGTGAATCAATAGGCCTCTTATCAAAAATTATTTATTTGGTTATGATTATTCAACAACGCTAACTTATTTTAAAAATTGTTTTCCCAAAGATACTTTGGGTCGGAGCCAATACGAATTAAGGTACGGTCATGAGTTTCTCGCACGAGGACTGCTACACTCTCTTGAGGAAGTTGAATGGCAATTCGCCCAATATAATTAAAATCGTAGAGAATCCCTTGGGCGATGTATTGAACAATTTTATGTGTTTTACTTCTATTTTATTTCAACTACATGTATGTTTTTTCGATTCAATAAAATGAGTGACTTCAATAGGCTGGTTCAATTTTAGCTGGTGTGGAAATAAGGATTTTAGGAAAAACTCATTTAGGGGCAACCTATAATCGGTAGGTTTTGGAACCTATCTTCCGTACGATTATGGCTAGATCCAAATCACGAACCACATGGTTAGGCCTGGCCTTGTACCCTCTTAACCTATGGATTCTGGCAAGGGTTCGATCTGGGGCTCCTTACAATCAGTAGTTTATTAAGTTGAGTAGACTCACCGATTATGGTAGATTTCAAATTTCCTCAACGAATGATTTTACAAAAAAACTCATTTTGGGGCAACCTATAATCGGAGGTTGGGTAACCTACTTGGCTTCCGATTATTGCTAAATCCAAATCACGAACCACATGGTTATGGTCGGCTCGCACCCCTCAAAACCTAGGGAATTTGGCCAATGCTCAATTTGGGGCTTCCAATAATCCAGAGGTTATAAGTAACCATTTCTACCGATTTTGGGCTACTCAACAATCGGTAGCTAATGAGGTGGTATTACCTACCGATTAATAACCGTTTGGACGAGATAAAACCAAAGTCGACCTAAATTCAAATTCATTTCATTTTCTTTTCAACTTCAACTTCAACTCCTCTTCTCCTCTTTCCTTCCGATTGCGAGAGAGGAAAACTCTCCCCCTCTCCTCGCTATACATCGTTCATCGTCGAATCGAATCATCGTCGATTATTTTCTATAAAGATGAAAGAAAAGCGAACGTAAGAAAGCTCAACCAAAAACGTTGTGCGCGGTGACGATCCGAATATTGGATTGCATGCCCGTAATAAAGAGGTTTTAACTCACGAACCCGAAGAGCACGAAGACGATGAAGTAGGCGATACTGATAGCCAAACTCTCAGGCAACTTCAAATGGCGCCGATTAGGTAAGATTCTACCATTAATTTGGTTTATATTGCTTCAATTGGTCGAATCCATGTTTATCTTTTTTAGGGTTTTCGGTTATTACCTGAGATCGGTAGGTTAGGTATTGTTATAAACTTCCGATTGTGGTCGAACTCTTCATTTCACGAAAATTTGTCATATTCGGGTGTTAAAAATTTAGGTATCCTACCGATTATATAACGTTTTTCATTACTGAGGCCTAATTCAATCATAATCGGAAGCTAATTGTGATTTATCCTTCCGAATAAACTAGGGAATAACAAGTATTAGAGACGCAATAATCGGGTGAAATATTACGTAATATCTTTCCGATTGTTTAGGCTAACAACTTGATTTGTTTCGGATACAAAGAGACGATATTCGGTAGACATTAGTTTTGTTAGGCTTCCGATTGTGTGGAATTCGGAGGGTTATGTTGAACTTTAGGTTCCGATTATTGTGTGTAGATAAACATATTCGAACACAAAAAAGTTTATTTTGTTTCCGATTATACGTATTCTGTGAGCTTTAGGTTAACGATACTTACGATTGTGAATAATCGGAGGCAATATGTTAAATCAACCAACCGAATATTTAGTTTCATAACCTGTTGTACTTTTTGTTGTTGTTTAGGGATAAAGGCGAGGTAAAACATCCAAGATTCAATTGTCTCGGCTAGTGCAAGGAAGGATAGGCGTCGGGAACCCGACAACTAGTGCAAGGAGAGCTAGGATCGCTAACGCCGCTTCAAGTGGTCAAGTTGGAACTCAACAAGCAAGCCAAGAAGCTGTTCAACCTAGTGCCCCTCAATCAACCGGTTTAATCGGGTGTTCAACCAAGTGCCTCTCAATCACAACCAATCCAAGAAGTCGCTCAACCAAGTGCCTCTCAATCACAACCAATCCAAGAAGGTGTTCAACCAAGTGCTTCTCTATCACAACCAATCCAAGAAGTCGTTCAACCAAGTGCTCCACCATCACAACCAGAAATTGAACAAGCGAAGAAGTAGACAAGTCAAAAGAAAAATCCTCCTCAGAAAGCGAAACACCTTGTCGGCGATGAACGAAGGTGAAGGATATTCCGTAAGGTGTAATCCTTGGGCTGCCTGGAGGATGGAGGACAATTGTTATTTGGATACAAAGAATCCTGGGCCAAGAAATATATGAAACTCGAGGTAATGATCGTATCCATTTTATTAACTTATTATGTTTTTCTCCGTAATACTTTTAAGGGTTGTAGTTTTAGGTTATTCTAATTTTATTTTTAACTTGTCATGTGTTTAATAGTATCATTCCGATGCGGTTCGTTTGCTCAAAGCGACCGCACCAACAAAAATGCTAGATTGGCCTTTGGAGGGTGAATGTGAAAGGTTCAAGACCATTATTGCGAATTCAGGGTTGGCCAATGCTGGCGGAGAACTCAATGTTGGAACATGACCAGGGTGGCTATATCGGCGTTTGTGGAGAGACTTTATCCCGAGACCGACACCTTCCATATGCCGTTTGGGGAGACGACGATAACCCCGCATGATGTTGAGCAGATTCTTAAACTCCCCGTCCATGGCAAGGGTGTTAGGGCCGCAGTTCACTAAGCGGTTGGAATGGAGGAATCTTTATGATCCGACTAAGAGGTGTTTGGGTTGGGATGAAGAAACATCAACAACCGAGTTCAAAAGATGCATGAAGTATAGAACTAGACAGCCAACATGGGTACTCGATGGATATGTTCAAGGGCACCAAGGAAAAAGAAGAGAAAGGAACTTTAACGGGGACGAGCAAGTCAACCACGCGCCACCGCATATCTCCTATGTGTGTATTGGGAGTGTCATTTTCCCCAATACCGGTGGAAATCGGGTGACGCCAACCTTTTACAACTTCGGATCCTCTCGATAAAGTGCATGAGTACTCTTGGGGCACGGCATGCCATGCGTGGTTGATGGAAGAGTTGAGAAAGGCGTCGAGGGTTGGAATTAGCCAAGTGGCCGGAACGTGAGTCTCTGCTACAGGTATTGTTTATTAACTCCACATACTTGGTTATTTTTTTATTTTTTTTATACTATTGAAGAATCAATTTCCTAATACTTGCAAAAATGACATTATAGACTTGGATCTACGGCCACTTCCCTATCTTGGAATTGGCCATTGAAAACCCGGCGTGGGAGAAAGGTGACCCTATAGGAAGAAAGTACGTCTTCGATGACAACCATTCTAGGACGAAGGAGCATCAGTTGATTCGTTTGAGGGAGATTTTGGACTCACTTAAAGCCCAAGACGTATGCTTTGATCCATACAAGGAAGACCGAAGCATCGGACATATCGCGGGTCGGTCCGATTTGGCACTTTATTTTGGACCGTTGTGGCACCCCACGGGATATGTGATGTACAATGCCTCAAGGGTGATGCGACAACACGGCTTTGTACAAGGTATACCAAAGGAGGAAATCCATGGCAATTTCACTTTGGTTCTGGAGCAATGCAAGTCTGATAAAGATTCTATCACGGTGGTTCACAAGGGTTCACCATCCTGTCAATTCCATTGGGATAGAAGGGCGCATTACTTGATCAACCAAGGAAGGGCAGCCAACCAAGGTTTTGAAAATGCTCCCAACTACATGGATTGGTACCCGCAATGTTTCTCATGTTCGTGTAATCCGTGATCTTAAAGCAAAGCCACTTCACAAGAGTATCTGAAAGAGAAGCCTCGCGGTTTTGATAGATTGGTACGTATTGTTTTGTTAATTTAGTTTAATATTATGGGTCAAAATAGAGTAATAACCGTTTGATGGTATGCTATGTTTTAAAACAGATGAACAGGTTCAAGCGTTTGTCGAAATGGTGCACTGATTGTATAAAGGCCCTGAAAGCTTTGTTTCAATTGAGAAGATAAAAGACCACAAACAGCTTGATTGACAACGTTGACAATGAGGAGTATGCATCTCAGTTCGGGGAAAAATTGCAAAAGAAACCTGCAACCAAGGTGAACAAAAGAACTCGGGCTTCATCAAGCACTCAAGTTGATGAAACCCATGATGATGCTGGTCCAAGTCGTAGAGCTAATAAAAATCGCAAAGTCAAAGCAAATAGGAACAAGTGAACTCTCGGTGTTGTAAACTCTACGATGTTTTTCGTTAACTTTATGGATAACTTTGTTTATGTTGGTTATGTCGGATTATGTCGTTTTCAAAGATTGTGTCGGAATATTAGTTGTTTCGTTATGTTTATGGATTAAGAACAATTATTTTACACATTTTATGCATTTAACGATGACTCGCAAGCGAATCACACGAAGAGACATGAAAGTGTTGAATTTTGGAACACAATCGGAAGATAGGTTTATATATTAACCTACCGATTCTCGGGGATGTTCCAATTTTTAGTCGAATCGGTAGGGTTATACGTTATTAACCTACCGATTCTCGGGATTGTGCAAAATATTTGGTCGAATCGGAGGATTGCTAATATACTTTTCTCCGATTATCATGTGTAAAGAAACCTCGTCTTCCAGTATCCAAACAACACCACAATCGGAAGGTAAATGTGCACCTTAACTTCCGAATAACAATAATCGGTTGGTTTATTTGTAATGTTCCTTCCGATCGTTATAAGTAAAAAAATTTGTTCTCTCAGAATTCAACCAACACCATAATCGGAAAGTAATTGAGCGCATTTACTACCGAATATTCTGTGAATCGGATGTTTGTGGTTTCGTTAATTTCCGATTATTATACTAAAAAACAACTATGGTTTCTCAGAACCAAACAACACCATAATCGGAGGGTCTCAAATATATTGAACTCCGATTATGGTCGCATAAAAATCACGAACCACATGGTTATGCCTAGCCGTACACTCAAAACCTATGGAATTTGGCAAGGGTTCGATTTGGGGCTCCTTACAATCGGTAGGTTTTTAAGTTGTTAACTCTACCGATTATGGTAGATTTCAAAATTCATCACATGAATGATTTTAGAAAAAACTCATTTTGGGGCAACCCATAATCGGATGGGTTGGTAATATATTTAACTCCCGATTATGGCCGCATCCAAAACGCAAACCAAGTGGTTAAGGTCATTTTCATGTGCACTCAAAACCCATGAAATATGGCAAAGGTTGGATCCGGGCTCGTTATAATCGGTGGGTTATATAATTATATACCCTACCGATTATGGTAGATTTCAAAATTCATTACGTGAAGTATTTTAGAAAAAACTCATTTTGGGGCAACTTATAATCGGTGGTTTATGTAACCTATTAGCCTTCCGATTATGGCTACATCCACAGCTCAAGCCAAGTGGTTATGGTTGGCTCTGCACCCCTCAAAACCTATGGAATTTGGCCAAGGTCAATACGGGCTCCTTATAATCGGTAGTCTTATAAGTTGGATAAGCTACCGATTATAAAGGGGATTATTAGCCGAAGTATCAACACAACAATCGGTAGGTATAGTTTCATTTTAACCTACCGATTGAATGTTTACCTACCGATTATGGTGTTGGCTACCGATTATATAAGGGCATATTGGCCATTTCGAAAAATCGAAGATAAGGGGTAGCTTAGATTTACGTTTGGGTGACCTTTTTTGTCTTTTAGTGTCGCCCCTAATTCTTTCGGGATCGCCCCTAAACGTGCAAGGCTTTTTAACCAATTTTATGTTTTGAGATGATATTATCTAAAATCGTGTATATCGAACAGGTTACCGACTTGTTTGGTGTTAAGGACACTACATGTATTTCTAACAAGATGGTGGTTCGACGAGTTTAATTTTTCTTATACTTATCCATGTATCCATTATTACATGTAAAATCAATATAATAAGGACAACAGCACTTTAAAGGTTCTTCTGGAATTAGTCCCTAAATCCAAGATTTACAGCCGCAAGCTCTGTCTTTTCGTACTAACTTGCAAGAGCTAGAGAATGAGAACAAAAGCCCACAAGTGAATCAACACCCGTACCAAGTTTCCTAGTGTAAACCAACTACAGTATTCATCATTTTATATCCATAGCATGTGATGCATCATAAGTCAGCCAGAGTGTGATATCGTTGGCATTGGACTGATAGCGGGTGATTTATCAAATAACTTCAAAGGCCGCATAACCAATTTCTTCCATGGACTCAGAATCAAATAACTTCAAAAGCATGCAAAATGCCTAACTGTTGTACATGGTCCGAGAAAGCTTCAACACATCTTGCTTAAAGGGAATTGTTGATTTGATCTATAAGAGCAGTTCCAATGGGCATGGCAAACTAACAGATTTGCCCATTTTATATTTATTGTGGGACTGGCCTCAGATATAAGGGTTTATCCATCTCGTCTCAACTTGAGCGGAGCGTCTTAACTTGATACAAGCGTATCAAACAAGACCGATTGACCTAATCTGAGCCGAGCATCGGTTCACATTGATACGAGTCTCGTCTCACATTGAGACGATCATCCTTGATTGAGCCGACAACGACTCTAATTCCACTCCCTATAAATTAAACCAATTTGAACACAAAAATCACAACTTCTTCACCGTCCAAACCCACAACTTCTTATAATTTCACTTCAATCTCAAAATCTATAGGAAAATAATTCCCAACAAAAGGATTCCCAAAGTCCGTGATCCTAAGTATACTCAAGAAGAGGATTTAACTCTTTGCACAACTTATATTTTTCAAACAAGAGATAATATCCATAGTGATAGGGTTTTCTCGCAAACAACTTTTTGTCGTAATGTTTTTGCAATGTTCGCTGCACAAAGTGTTGATGGTGGATTTTCGATGAAGATGATATTCATAAAATCACATCGGAAATTATGTATCTCAGTATCAGAATCGTAAGAAATTCGTATCTTCACGTTCTGCAAGAGAAGTGAATTGCAGTTCTGTAACCTCATCAAATGAAATAATATATGACAACAATATTAGGACTTCTGAAGTAGAACCTTCAATATTACATGTATTTTACAGTTAAGTTGAAAGACTCAACATTTATTATTTGAATTCAGAATTCATCTCTGATGTCTGAACTTCCCCAGATTAATATTCAGAACTAATATGATGCTTGATCATATCATATCTAAATCATTAAATGCTCCTAGACATATTGCATGCTAGTATAAAGCGACTAATTAATAAAATCTAGTGCAGTATTCATCGGTTGAATTCCTAGGAAAATACACTAATTAAACCCTAATATTCACTTACTCAGGTTCAAGGCTTTTCTGAATTCCATGGAATAATATTGGTTATTTATCTTTCAGGCATATGGGGGACCCCCGAGTAAAAGGCGCGGGCGTATTTAGTAATAATGCTCGAAAGAGTATCCAAAAATATGGAAGAACAAGGATATGGAAATTTGTTCAAAAGAGGAAAAGGAAGAGAGATAAAATAATAAAACAAGAAAACCGTGAGGGGTGGGCCGACACGGCTAGCCGGACGGCCATGTGGACGATTTTGATCGGCTCCCCCTCTTTTCCCTTTTTTTTTTATTATTATTATATTATTATTTAGGGTTTCTGTTTCGATTATTGTTATTATTATTATTTAGGGTTTCCTCTTTCGATCAAAACTCCTTGTTTCCGTATCTTCCCAAATATTGCTCCATGGATCATATGGTTAGCAAAGCAAGTGGTCCTCCAACCATTATGACTTTCTACCATAAAAAATATTATTTTAATATATTTAATGGTTGGTCTTGCAACCAAGATTAAGAGTTTTAGTCAAACTCAAATTCTTCATAAAATGATGAAATAATGCTCGATGGACCATCAGAAAATACCAGAATTCTGAGGATTAGTTCGCGGACGACATGGTTACACGGGCATGCCACCATGGTCGGTCATGGTCGATCCTTTGTCTTGCAGAAGATGGTCACACCTCCTTCAATGATTGATGACCTAATTAATCATTCACAATTAATATTTGGTTCAAACTCCCCCCACCAACTGGGAAGATGATCCATTCACCATCAGGTGATCCCACGACCACCAAAGGTCGGTTCCACACCCCTTGGTCGTTTCATCCTTCTTCCATAATTAGGTTTTACTATCTAATGGTCAGTCAAGCACTATTTTGATAATGATTAAACAGTAATTAGTCATCCAAACACCAACTGCTCTGCAAAGGACTTTGGTGAATGCTCAGTCGAGCATGTAGGCACTACATGGTCGATCAATCATCTCATATAACTACATGGTCGATCAATCATCTCATATATCCCTCTCTCATCCATTGGTTAAATCTCGGTTCATCATTGATTGATTATCCATCGATCAAAATTAGGGTTTGGAACTTAATGCTCTGTCAAGCATAATTTTGAACAGGTTCAAACGCCAATTTTTTTTTATATTGATCCAGCAATCAATATTTTAATTAATTATATAATGTTCGGTCCAGCTACCAGTATTTTTAATTAATATTTTATTTGGTCTGGTTGCCAATTATTTATTGATCAATCAGTATTTGCTCCGACTAGCAATATTTGCTTCGACTATCAACTGCTCCATCTATCAATACCCTAATTGCTTCGACTAGTAATATATTGACTCGCCAAGAAGGTTCAGAATAGTCCCTGCTACTTCTAGCGATATTGATTCAACTATTTGATTGCTCTACAAAGCAATATTCCTAATATTGGTTCAACTATCAATATTTGAGAAGTAGTATTTTATATTGATTCAGCTATCAGTATTTTATTGGTTCATCAACCCATATTCAACTCGTCAGTCGGTCATTATTATAATATTATAATCTCTCCTCGTCATTCGAATGACTCATGACACATGAATCGAGATGAACCTTCTATGATCATTCAGCAATGATTATTTTCATACAAGATCCCCGTCAAGTGCTCAACACACCAAAAGATAATGGTTTATGATCGATCTAGCAATCTCATTAAACTATGTTTATTAATCCAAGTCGTTCAACTATCATTATTGCTTCAACTAGCATAATGATATGCCACGGTTATCAATGACCTAATTCAACGTCTATGGCCCATAAAGCATGTTGTTGTTCCAGCAAGCACTTCATGCTTCATTCATCAGAACTTCGACTGTTCAGTTCATAAGTTAAGACTCATCTAACTAGGTCAAAGATTGACCATACATAAAAATACGCCTGCAAAGCAGACTTACACATGAAACATTAATTCATGTCACATAGGGGATATCACTAGGGTTATGGTCTGGCGACCTGCAACACGTGCGATGTAAGGTACATCCACGATGAGAAATGTGGTAAGTCGTGCTGGCAGTTGAAGGAGTAACTTGAATAGTGGATGATCAATCAGCCAAGTCTTCCACGCAAAGTGGAAGTGATTTATGCAAATTCTCCCACTTCCTCATTCTTCTACTCCTATTCAAATATCACCACTTACAGGATATTGATGTGCTGCAATAAATATGTTCTCAACCTATGATTTGATAAGACTAACAAGACTCAACGTAAGCAAACCTATAACAGTCAATTATCAAACACATATAGAGAATTTCTCTCGTCAACACAGAGAATTCATTTTCAAAGCAGTTCAACACATCACATCGTCAATCGATTGATCTCCATTGATCTCCACACATTCTCAGCTTCCCTCCCTACAGACCGACCATTCTCCTTCTCTTGTGACCGAATTGAACCTGAAACGGCCATTATCTTGGTTTAGGCCAGGGTCAAATAGATTAGTCTCTCAAACTCAAAATACTCCCGTGTTGTACATTTGTTTAAAGTTTCATAAGATTTGCTTCATCGAGCACTTGCCTCCTCCACCAATTTTTACCCGAAAACTAGTGAGTTAGTTTTGCCCGCACGGAGAACCCTAAAACCGTGATGCTCATGGATTTTGAGTCATTTTCAAGCAATTAGTCATGTTGTCAACCAATTTCTTGGTATGCTAATGCAAACTAGCCGAAATAGATTTAACGGTGAAACTGAAGATGTAGTGATCCAAAGAATTTTAGCGGTATGGCGAGCAAACTAACATCAAACCTTTTCTTTTCTTAACTTGTTTCAACATCCTTAGAGATCTTCACAGGTTCAACTCCTTCTGCATTCCAGATGCTCCACTAGCCGCTCCATGAATGAGTATGTTAATTACCTCATTTTTATAATTTAGTAGTATCTGAGTCTAATATAATTTTATTAATTTAATGTATTTTGGTTTCCATTAAATTCTATTAATTAAAAATTGGACAACATAAATATAACTGGAATCAGTTTATACACTTAATCAATATACTCAAACTTATAACACGATGGACATTTCCAGAAATGTTTTTCATATGTTTCTTCTTCTATAGAAGTGTGCAAACGCATAAAAATATTTACAACCAGGGATTGAGCATATCGTTAATCAACTGTGTTGTAAAATCTACTTCTCCGTCGCGGTCGTGTTGTGACTTCTTCAACCTTGCTTTAGGTTTCAAGTTTTCGCACAATGTTGCTACCTTTTCATCTTCTTGCTTCTTCATAACATCGGCTAGCATTTGTGGTTCTTCACGATAATTAAGATATTGACATTGCAAATACCCGAGCTTTTATGGCTGTGATTCCATGACCATTTTTTTAGCCGAAAAACCTACTTGTGGACACTTAAAATACATCCAAAGGCATTGCATCAGACTATGGTCATCCATGAAACATAATGGACAAACCTCTTTTGCTTCCACACAATTTTTTTTTTTTGTTTTTTTGTTTTTTTGTTTTTTTGTTTTTTTGCTTTAAGTATACATGGTGTTGAGTGAGTGTGGTTGTGGTTGTGGTTGAAATAAATATTGGTTGCAATGTATGATATATATAAAAAAGAATATACCTGCTATAAATTTAGCCATCATAATTTAGCCGTTACAAATAAAGATGAGACTCGTCTCACACTAAGACGAGCGGCCTAGTCTGAATCGACAATGGCTACTTACATCCAACGACACTTATTCCACTCCCTACAAATAGAGACAAGTATTGTCTCACACGGAGACGAACGACATAGTCTAAACCGACAACGACTACCATCAAACGACTCTTATTGAGGTGAATTTATAAGAATTTGTGGGTGTAGAAGGTGTTTTGGAGTTGAAATTTATTGAATTTATAAGGAGTGGAATCTTAATATTTCATTCTTAAACTTCTGTAGAAAAACGTCTGCTAAAGTTCATTGTTCTAAATATACTCAAGAAGAGGATTCAGCTATTTGAGAAGCCTATGTTTTTCATATTCAAGGAAATGTTAATAGTGATCAAACCATGTCACGCGCGTCTTTTCGGCATAATAATGTTCGCTTGCACAAATGGGGAACCTGAAAAAACCGAGATGCTTATGGATTATATGCTCGTTTTCAAGCAGTTAATCATGCAGTCACGCTATTCCTTGCTCAGATTAGAGAAATTGATTGAGAAAAATTTAATGATGTAACTGAAGATGAAGCGATGGAAATAGCTCTAGATGTATGACTAGAAACTAACGACAAACCTTTTCTTTTCTTAGCTTGTTTCAACATCCTTAAGGATTATTCATTTTAATTGTATTAATCCAATGTAGTTTTGATATTATTGCTGACGTTTATGAAATCAAGTTACTTTATATGGAAGCCTAATTGCAATAAACTTTATATGGAAGTCTAAATGTAATAAGTATCACTTAAAATATACTGGAAGTCTAGTTTTAGGTCTAAATTTTTTCACTAATTAATATTACTGCCTTTTTTTATTTACAAGGTATAGACTTGGACAATAATAAGAGCTTGAATAATGATTTCAATAAAAATCTAGTACAATCTGGACTCCTGGTTTTCTTTATTTGACGTATCTTCCATTCAATGCGCTCATGAATTGTTTCTCTTTTGTTTTTGAAACTTCGGTTGTTAACTTTTAGAACTGGGCCTTTTCTTTGCCTTTTATTAGAACATTTTCCTGGATTAACTTCTAAAATTTGCAGCTCTTTCCTTTTTATTATTTTCCTTTTTTTTTTAAAATTACCACATATCTTATTTACAGCAGCCTCAAGTTTGGCTTCAGAAAAAAAAAAGATTTACCTTAAGAGACATTTCAAGAGAAATATTTCTAATGGAAAAAGTTCAAGAAATGATTAAATTTTGGTGCAAGTTAAATGTTTAAAAGAATTGATTATTTGTACGGGAAAAAAATAACTTTTATATCTAACCATTGTCGGAGCATATATGGAACTATCGTCTCAAATATTACGATAGGTGTAATCGATAACCTGTATTGAGAAACATTTACTACACCGCCCAAAAATCGGTTTGTCCATCCACATAGACAAACAAACCAAGCAATTTGGATATGCCCACTGGAGTTGCTCTAACAAGGTTACTATCATTTCTTTGGAGAATCATGATCTTCTGGTTGATGGCATGTCTATATTTTAGTCCGTTAATAATAAACAATATGAATCATAATACGCTTCCCAACAATATAATACTAATACCGAGATGAATGAGCCTGATAACTATTTTCGTTGCATAAAATAAACAAATTACAACTAATATATAACCAACAAATAGGGGTTATACTAAAAACAAAAAAAAAAAAAAACTAATAAGGTTATTGTCGGTGTTTCTTAATGCAATATCATCCGATTTCAATGATTCCAGTATGAGTGAGTACTACTGATATGGGTCCTTGACACGGCAAATCATAGCGAAAGTGCTACACTTCCCCCCACTCCTTTCATTCATTACGTGTCATCGTTCTTAATCTTTGATCCCTAGATTGAGATTAGCAGGAGGTCTCATTATTATTGGGTTTAACCAACAGATGCTTGACACATAAGCGGGGGAAAGCAGCGGGGAAAGGAGCTGGGGACGTTTAGTATTTTCGAAATCCTAGTCTAAAATCACATATTCTGGATAATATAAAACGGAATGCTTCGGCAACTCGATCGAATCTTGTATCCGACTAGGAAGACCACAGTATCAATGTTTTAAAATCGGAAAAGCTAGAGGTGGACTGACAGGATTGAACTAGAGCAAGGGGCAGGGAGGAAGTATGGAGGGGCTGTATTAGTGTATGATGCATAAATAATTAAAATACCGATTAGGAGAAGAAGTGTTTTCTCCTAAAAAGTGGAGGAGACATGTCTGCGTTGAATCGCAGAAAAGGTTAACTGTGTGTTGGATGTTGTCCACTATTTTTCAAGTCCTCTGTTTTGTTCTGCTTTTGCTATTTATAGGTTCAATTTCACTTTATAGAGATGATAATTCCACAAGATCAGTTTAACCCTAAATAGGTCTTCTAATGTTTTCTTTATGAGCCCTACTTTGAGCTAAACCTGGAGTTTGTTGTAGTCTACTCGTAGTAAAAATGGGGGTAGTCTTAGGTTGTTCAGTGGGATGTGTTCAAATATGTTTACGCGGGAAATTTAAACAACAATAAAATATCAGGAAAAGAGGGGGGAAAGTGGGAAGTGGTTGAGGAATTGTGGGGATTTGAGGAAGCAGCAGATTTACGGGACAGATAAACTCATAAGAGTCAAAAAGAAAAGGACAGAATCCAAAAACAGTTCAACCATCAGAGAACATATACTGGATTTTTATGTTTCAAAAACAAAAATATATATATATATATATATATATATATATGAATAATGCTATCCCGCACCGTTTTGCGGGAAGCTATCACTCTCAAACGACTTCTTTACCGTTAGATGATTGAATCAACGGTTGGATTTGTGTTCAGGAAAGGACCCATCACTTTTAGAGGAATGACCCACCATTTCTCAAAGGATTAGGCTTGGATCTGATTTTAACGTGATCGAACAAAGAAGCGGCACTGAATGCAGGATAACCCCCAAAACGGCGGTGCGACAGCACTGCTATATATACTGGATTTTTTGAAATAAAAATCTTCAGTAGTGGGGTCAACAACCCACTTCCTATAATTGCGATAAGTACCCGCTAATGTATTCTCACCCTTTCCAGCTACTATTAGATCTCACGGATCTTATCTTTTGCGCAGATATTTTTATACAAAAGAGAGACTAGCCAAATGATTTGTTCATAGACGATTTCATTGGAGGAAATCGATTCAGGTGAGTGTGAACACGTGAATCGGGTTTGGCTTCCACGTGATCACAAACAATCTTTGCATAAGTTGAATACATGCACTGAGGTATGAGGAGTATGGAATAAGCATAGGTAAGAAGATAAATCATAGATTCCAAACCCTGCTTTGTCATTAAATCATCATTATAATCTTCCCTGATCCAGATAGATCCTGGAATACGAGTATGTAAATGAACTTAACGGTGCAAAAGATGAAAGAGACAATGATATACGTGGTTCTAAGACTAAAACCTACGTCCACGGTCTAAGGGATTCATTATAAAATAAATGATATAAAAGATGATCACAAGATCTTGTGATCATCGAACATATGAGCTAAAACTCACTTACTTCCATATTCTCTCTCCTTTCTGTTTTCCGATCCCCCTTCAACAGGAGGGGATACATTTATAGCTAAACCTCGGTGGGGCCCACCGACAATGAGTTGCTGAGATCTTATCTTCTTGTATTCTCAGGCATTACATGCGGTGGAATATTATCCGCGCTGCATGATCCGCGGACTTCTATGTCACTCCGCCGGCCTTTGCCATATCCCGATTCATCACGCTGACCAACCCCTTGTTTCCATCGCCGGGTCGTCCGACACGTATTCTCTCGAGCTACATTAAATGCGTGGTTGGAGCGTCCTACCACGCAGGCGGTCGATCCCTTCTACCATGTCCATGTCACTTGACTATCTCCTGACCGATTACGTCTTACCTCGTGATGGGTTAAGGCCATCCTCGGGTGCTTCTGTAAGGACTTATCTATCTTGGGTGCCCCTTTATTTCCGATCATTGGTCTTGACGGATAACACGTTGTCGAGCCGCCACGGATGCCCCTATGTGTCATCCTTGTGAGTGATGTCATCCACGTGGACCCCGTTAGCGCACGTGGCAATGGAGATAAATTAGTGTACTTACAGTGAGCATAATAATGCCGTAATATATGAAGATCTCTAATCAATTTTCTCCTAATTCTACTCTTCCTCTTTTACCTTTATAGATAGATGGGAGATGGATGTTATCAACTTATCACAATCACATGGGTCCATCCATGTTCTGCATGGACTGTAAACACCGTCACATTAAAGAAATAAATGGCTGTTTTTTATGTTCTTAATGCTCTTTGACGGCATGGATCAGGATCTATACTGTACGAAGACCCCACACACTCTTTATCTTTCTCGCTCCAGATTTTTTTAAAATTTTTATTTTATTTTATTTTATTTATATATTGCGGTTGTGCTAATGGTGGACCCATAGAGTTTTTGAATAATTTCAAAATGAATTTTCAAACTGTTGGATATTTAAAGCCAGCACAAGTAAGCTCATGCCCAAGCTAGCTCTGCTATTATAGATAGGCCATGCCAGGCAAGGTCAGTGCGGTCTCCATCCCTTGCAGCTGTTTCTCTTTTCATGATATTGTGGATTCTGTCAGGAAGTTAGTGTTAGCAGGTTTGGAGTCTTCGGAATTTATTGGGGAGGGTCTGTCGTGTTGGGTATGTTTTAGATAGATAGAATAAAGTCGGTCAAAACAAGGGCTTATGTTTTGCACAGCTGAACTTATTAAACTACAAATATCGGTCTCTTTGTCTCCTGTTTTCTTCGTCTGGTATATGCTTCTACAAATTTAGTCACCGACCTACGACAATGCTTATATTACAAAAGAAAAATACTCCAGTTTAAGCTTCGACTGAAGCAATCCTCCTCACTTCTTCTTTCTTAGTATCAGTAATACAAGTAGGAACTCTTGATTCGACTGAAGCAATCCTCCTCACTCCATCGTTAGTATCAGTAATACAAGTAGGAACTCTTGACAAATAAGCAACAGGTAAAGAATATTTAGTAGTAAAATAGGATTTAGGTATATAAATACCATTCTTACCCCTAGTAGTCATACTATGATACCATAACAACAGTGTATCAATTACAGAAACGCTCAGAGAGAGATTCGATTCATGAAAATGATATACATCCCCCACTCTTTACCCCTACTCCCTTCCCCCGTTAGGTGGCATTGTTCATAACCCTTGGATTCAATAATAATGGAACCCCCTGCTAATCTCAATCCAAGGGATCAAGGGTTAAGAACAGTGCCACCTTTTGTTTTGCTAGAAAAAAGATGTATTAAAAGAAATTTAAGAGTTACATAGTAGTGGTGAGGAATTCAGGGATAAAGCCCATCCATTCTCCAGTGGTTCTAAACCTTCTACTATACTTTGCTGCTTGATCAGTAAGAACATTATGATTCCTACGCATAAATTGAAACTTAACAAAGTTGAAACTAAGGATAAAAGTTTTACAGTCATCTAAGACTCGTATTATTGAACCAATATAGTTGGTTGTGATTAAAATTGAAATAATCAATGATGATTTTAGCATCACTTATGAAACAGACTTTCAAGACCTTTCTCTTTTCGCCCACTTCACCGCCTCAAATAAAGCAAGGCTTTACTCGCCTCCTCGAGTTCCTCACATGACCACTTTGAGTTTGCATCCAAGGAATGACCCCTCGTAATGTCATTCATTATCGGACCAATACCGGATAAGTTAGTATTCTTATCGAAAGATGCATCACTATAGATAATATGGCAATTCTCAGCAAACAATTAATGACATTATGAAGATTTTCTTCTACAAATCACTATAGTAGTTTCACTTCTAGAACCCGATTACTTAAGTATGTTCCAGTGTCATTTACTAACTTAAGTGCTAATGCTTGTTGTGGCATGATGATTCTAATTTTTCCCGAAAAGTCTTTTGAGGCACCTCTCTTTCCGATACTCGAAGCAATTGTAAAAACATCCCCCGCTTTTGATTTCAAAGCTATCGGGTTGAGAGCCACTTACTAATCCACCTCCTGCAAACTAATGTTTGAAACATAATCTTGTTCAATTAAGTCAAGATATGGAGTAAGGACCAAACAGGACCTAGAGAACTCACAATCTAGGATAATATGTTCAGTGTTTCTATATTACTTAAGTGCACATGTTACAAGAATAATCACGACTAATAGAGTGTCTATTGATCATAGATTTACAGGAAGGATATTCTCGTGACATTTCCAAGCAAAAAGTTGCACTTTTGGTAGAATAGGAAGTTTCCACAGAGATTTGTAAATACTACTACTGGGATTATTCATGACATCAAATTGACCAGAAATGATTTTATAGGCAGATTTAACAGTAAACATGCCATTTTTAGTGTGAGGCCAAATAAGTCTATCAATTCCGATAATGGAATTCTAGTTTCTAGAATGTTCCTAGCATTATGATGAGAAAAGAAGGCATTAACAAGTTCGGTATTCCAAGATTTAGAATCCTTATCAATAAAAGCAGAAACATTAAGATTAGGATTAGGATTTGAAACAAACTTAGGCTCACTTGCATTTGGTATCCAATTATCAGCTAAAGGAGAAATACAATCACCAGTTCTAACTTCCCATATGGAATTATGCTTGATAATATCCATACCACGACTAATACTTCTCAAACCCAAGAAACATCATTCTTTTTGGATCTGAGGGGATGACAATTTTTAAAGTATTTGCACTTTAGAATAATAACACAAAGAGAGTCAGGGTGATGAATAACATTCCAAGTCAGTCTTAGTTAAAAGAGAAAGATTGACATGTTTGAGATTACGAAACCAAGACCTCCCGATGTTTGTGAGAACAGATTCTAGGCCAACCCCGTAGATAAATCCCCAGGACTAGACTTACCCCCACCAAAAGTCTCTTTGAGAAGCCTCCCATGTTGTTAATGATTTTATACGGTATGGTAAAAGTGTTCATATGGTAAATAGGAGAAGCTTTTAGCACATTTTGAACCATCACTGAACTACCCGCCTGGTTAAATTGTTTACCTTTCCAATTAGCTACCCTTTTATCAAAGTGTTCATTAAGATGATTAAAGGAATCGGCTCTGGATTTGGATATGAAGAGAGGGATACCAAGATATTTCTCTTGTAGAGCTATCTTCTTGACTTTAAGTTCATTTATAAGGGAGACAAACAAGATCGGGGAGACATTGTTATTGAAAAAACAACCCTGACTTTTGTAAGTTGATCACTTGACCAAAACCGGACTAAAATCATTAATTAAACTCAATGGTTCTCGAGCTTCATTATGAGAAGCTTTGGCAAAAATGAGATGCTATCATCCAGCAGCAGATGACTAATACTTGGCGCTTCCTTGGTTACTTTAAAACCTATGGATAAGTCGACAATTTTCAAAAGCATGGAAGAGATATCTAGAAAATGATTCCATTACCAAAATGAATGGGTATGGAGACGAGGGTCACCTTGTCTCACCTTGTTGGTCTATAAGTTTTACAGGAGAACCATTAAGCATGATTGAAATACTAGTGGTACTAATACATTGGTGTATAAGATCACACCAATGGATTGAGAAACCAAAGCACGTAGGATATCTCTTAGGTACGGCCATTCAACTCACAAAGGCCTTAGACATGTCAAGTTTAAGGCCCATGACTCCCATTTATCCTTCTTTTTTTTTTCCTCTTCATTGTGTGCAATTCATGAGCAATGATGACATTGTCCCGTATATGTCTCCCCAGGGACATAAGGCAAAACATAAGGACTAATCATTTTACTCAAGAGAGGTTTCATTCTTCTGTTTACAAGAATATTGGAGATGATTTTGTAGATTCCGTTGTTATTGCACAAGGAAATAGGTCTAAAGTCAATAGGGCTAGAAGGGTTATTGATTTTTGGGATTAAAGAGAGAAAAGTATGGTTCATCTCTTTTAAGAGATGCTTGGACTCAAAAAAGTCAAAGTAACGCTTTTCCAAACATCATCTATATTAAGAGGTCTATATTTTCTTTATAAAACCCTGGGGGAAAACCATCGGGCCCTGGAGCAGTCCAAGGAGTCATCTGGTTAATTGTATCAATGATTTCTTGCTTAGTGACTGGTCTAACAAGATTTAGATTGTCACTACTTGAGATGCAAGAGTCAATACAATTGAGAATTTCAGGGTTTTTATAAGGATCAGAACTAGTACCTATAGAGCTGAAGTGGTTTACCAAGAGGGTTTCGAGTCCAGACCTGTCATTAACCCATTGACCATTATCCATTTTGAGAGCACTAATATGATTAAAGTGCTTCCTCCTATTGGCATAATTATGGTAATACCCTGTATTTCTATCAAAAGATTTAAAAAATTCTGTCTAGATTTAAAGAGCATAGAATTCTTCCTAACTTTTGCCAATGTTCAAGGTCAAACTCTACTTGTTTAATCGATTCCACATTAATAGGTAATGTGGAAGATTATTAAGATCATTGAGTTGACATTTAGCATTCTAACCTTGTGATCAATATTCCCAAAATGGGATATTCCATAACTTTAAATCATGCTTAACAAATCTCAATTTATTAGTAAACTGAAAAGAGGAAGAGCCTCTAACATCTTTAGAGTAAGCATTTTTTATCACCTCCCTTACAGAAGGATCTCTGCTCTAACACTTAAAATATCTGTAAGGCTTACTACCTTGATAAGACACATAATTAGTCTCCAAGATAATAGGAATATGGTCACTGCCTATGGCATCTATATGGTGTACAGGGGTAGTACCATAATGATTTAGCCAAAGGACCATTTACCAAAGCCCTATCTAGTCTAGCATATATACAATTGTTGCCCATTGCACCGTTATTCAAGGTAAATCTATTACCAATATATCCTAGATCGGAGAGATCAAGATTGTCTAAAATGTTTTGATTTCGGGATATTCAGTAGTAGAAGGTGGAAAATGTTGACCTTTCATGGGAATGCATAGTGATATTGAGATCACCTATGATAACCCATGTATGGTCAATTCTAGCGCCAATTTCTCCTATATATTCCCATTGTGCCATCTTCTCTTCATGGTACACAGAGCCATAAAGAAAAGTGGCCAGAAATTCAGGTTTGCTAGGATTATCCACTATTATAACATTTACCATCTTATCAGTATTGTGAACTATTTCACATTTAAAACCCCGTTTTCCCAAAGCGAAGAAATACCACCAAAGACGACCAATAGAAGGAAGACCCAAGAATTAGGGTAATTGAATCTTCTAAGATATTGATGCATTTTAGAAGATTCATTTTTGTCTCACACAGAAAATCATGTCAGGGTTTTGACCTCTGATCAAATTCCATAAAGAGTTTCTTGTTGTTGGATTGCCAAAACCTTGGCAATTCCAAGACAGAATTCTCATTGCGACAAAGTGTAATTAAATTGAAAATGACTCAATTTTATAGACTAGAGAGAAATTTTGAAAATTGCTAAACAAGTAGAACTTGACAGATTTAGAGCTAATACAAGACCTAGAAAAAATCCAGCACACAGCAGAAAGGGAAAATTTTTTATGATTAGAACTCTGAGAATGGTGATTACGAGAGTTAGTTAACACACTAGAGTAATTGACACAATTCAAAAACCAACAATTAACGGAATCATTACTAGTGAATATATAATTAAACCCTAGAAAATTCAAATCCCTAAAATTAAATTTTGCACAACAATTTAGATAGAGAATAATAAAGGGTTTAGAGGGATGGATTGAATCAGATGTAAAATAAAAACTTAAATAAGAAGGGGTTTGAGATGAAACTTTGATTTGCAGATGAACAATTGATTCGATAGTAGGAAGATGGTAAGCCCATTGATTGGTTCTCTGCCTCCATTTTCAGCATCCTCCATGTTTAAATCATAACCTCCATGGCTATTTTCCCGATCTCAGTAGTACCTCCTCCACCACTATTGATCTGATTAGAATCTCTCTTTGAGGTAGAGAAGAATTCGGTTGTTCATGTTCGAGCAAAACATAGTTATCTTCTATACCCGAATCCCTACTTCTCTTAAGTTTCCTTGGGTCTTCTTCGTCATTCGTAACATCTGGCCCATTTCCAATAGTAGGCCCATTAATTCCTTCAACACTTGCCTCACTATTTTGCATATTCTCCACTAAATGTGCATGTTTGGCATAGTAGGCTTCAAAAGATGGTTCGGTCATGCCAAAAATGAAGATATTCCATGCGCGCTCTTCACATTGCGCCGCATCATGCTCAATTGTGTAACACTCAGTGCAAAGTTGTCTTGGTTGTTTTTCGAAATGGTATCTTATCCAAACCTTTTGCTTGGTCGCTGTGTCAAGCCGCTGTTCCCGCTTTAGAGGCATACGAAGGTCTACCTCGATCTTGGCTGAGACTACTCTACCTCTTCTAGTGAAGCCTCTTTCTCCTTCATTTGCAATCTTCCTACCAATATCTTGACATAGTTTATCAAGAATCCCATCATCCAGATGTTCAAGAGACAGATTTTTGAACATGACCGTAAAAACTTGGTGAGTGAAAGTGTACTCTTATAGTGGAACCGAGTTGTCATAAGGCTTCAAAACAAGAAAGTGCTCGTAAATTATCCATGGAACTCTTTTTAGAACTTCAGACATATCTTCAGGAGTTTTGAATTTGAACACATACAAGTTCCTTCCCATGGTATTGATTTCTACTCTTTTATATTTCCTCCAAATGATGTTGACGTCTTTTTGCACCTTATCAAAATCAATGTCATCTGGAGAAATAATTTTTCCAATTAAACAGTTGAACCATTTGGTAGCTGCAGCATCAATTTCTTCTTGAGAGATTAAACTTCCTCTTGCACGATTAGTTTGAGATACCCCAGGTTTGATTCTTGGAGTCGTTTTGTAAGGTCTGCCATTTGAAGTCTAGCACTTTGCGACATCTTAAGGGATATGAAAGTGTTTTCTTCTTTAGGTTGATGAAAGCAGAAAAAGGGATGATTGAGAGTTGACCCCAGATGAATGAGTATAAATAGGGTGTTTCTTTTAGGGTTTAGATAATCAAGTTTCTAAATTATGGAAGATTTTCCTGGGATAAGAATTATGCGAATATATTCTCCAGTAATTCTGTTTATGAAAATACGGAGGGATACACGACTTTATCTTAGGAAAGTGAAATTCAAAATTTTGAGACTGCAAAAATTGCGCCTTTGATGTTGAAACAATGCCTAAATTGCCCTTTGCTCTAACTGTGATTTGAAGAAATAGATCTTGATAATCATCAGATTGGATGATCACAACTGTGGTGGTAAAATCAACATATTCATGGGTAATACTTTGAGAGATTATAATTGAGGATACCACTGTAAACAGTGAGTATAAACCTGTAATGATTTTTGACATGGCCATATCTAAATATGGGAAACACTACCATTCCTAATGAGAATTGAGAAACCAATCGCACCACTGCTTCCTTGAATACCACTCTGGAACACTCTTGAATCAATCAAGGTACTGTAAATCTGCAAGATTAGTTTGCCATGAACAATCAAAACATCAAAGAGTTAGAAATGATATTCCTAGAGAACATATATAGAAGGACTGACAAGATTGAAACAGAAAGGATGAATCGATTATGAAAAGACAAGAAGACAAAGAAAATTGATTAACATAAACTAGAGAATGAATGAAAATCATAGGAAACAAGAAGATTAACAGGGAAAAACAAGATTCATATCACCGATTTAGTTAACTGGGCCGACTCATAGTCGCACCGATTCTCAGAGCTCCCTTTTGTTTTGGTCTTGGGTTTCTTCTAAGAACAGTGCCACCTAACGGGGGAAGGGAGTGGGGGTAAAGAGTGGGGGAACTGTAACAACTTCGTTTGATTCATTACAGATTAAGGAAAGGTTCAGACAGGGTATTAATACAGAAAGAGAAAAGCTAACTGTCACGCGTGTGAGATGAGAGCGAGATACATGACATACAGAGCTGTCCTGCACGTGTGACATAGAGAGAGGGAACATGTGATTCAAATCTTATCCTACACTGCAATCTTCTGTTAACCTTCACCACTGCAAGACATGTTATTACGGTAATGCTTCAAAAAAAAAAAAGATTCGGTTAACTTTTTGCCTTAGAGTATCCGGTTTCCGGAACAAAAACCATAAAACTTGATTTTCGTTAAAACTGCGGTAATTCCCGAAATTAGAGTTTATAAAAGAAAAGAGAAAATTACATTTTTTTTTTGACTTCGTGATGATCACCACAGAGCAAAGGTAGAAGTGTGTGATCACCACGAAGTGAAAGCAGAACCAAACCATGGATGCACACCAGACGATATTGACTAACATTAATCTTAGCCTAATGTGCCAGATTATGTGTTATTCTATTCTATTAGCAGTTATGTTTTAACATAGACATAGACAAAATAAATAAATTAAAATTTAGAATAAATTTAGAAATTAGGGTCTTAAAAAAGAAAATGAGTTCTTTGATTAAAAAAAAAAAAAAAAAAAAGTCTTACAGTTGATTCGTTCCAAACTAATTGCACTATCACTTTCTATATATTATATTATATGATCTATTTTTTTCCCCAAGCTAGTTTTAGGACAACTCTATTAGCTCGAATCTCTGTATTTTCTTTTTTTCTTTTTACATAAAAACAAACAAGGTAAGTTGATTGAGCATAAATAAACTCATAGCAAGAATCTCTAATAATGAACCTCATTTCTCCATTATGAGAATTTAGTTTAGTTTCCAAGCACCATCCATATTAATTTAATCCATACCTTTGGTTGAGCTAAGCAGGAGGAATCTAACTAAGAATTTGTGATATCGAGAATTGGGGATTTAGTGGTGCCAATCAATGTCGATTTCGCTCCTGTAAAAATAACAAATGGTTCCTAAGGTTTTTCATTGTTGAGAATCTCATTCCTACTTGTCCAAGCTGGCTACAGTATGCAAGCAATTCTAAGAAAGTATTAAGCTCTTCCAAGAATCCTTGCATGGATGTAACTAGAGCCAAAATCTAACCCACTGCTCAAAGGTAAAGCATTTGAATTGCTCACTTTGAAGACTTAGAAATACCTAAAATCTATTGAGTCTCGTACAAGACACAAGAGAATGCATAATACTTTCAGGTTTCCTTTTTCATCTTGAGGTGTAATCAAAATAATGAATGCGATTGTGCAGAATTTCCTTAACTGGTAGAGCACCTTTTAAAGCTTTCCAGATGAAGAGCTTAACTCTTTCAGGTAACTTTTTCTTTCACATAGTTAGTCAAAGTGAAAAGGCGAGGGTACCCAAATATACCTCAAGCTAAAACTTTTCCTACCTATAAGATCTTTCTCCGAAAGTGATTGTCTATAGACTGAGTCGAGACAATACAACTAATCGGTTCACACTTCGTGTGATCGTCTATGGATACGAGATCGAGACAATACAACAACGAAGTATGTTTACTTGATAAAAGGGTTCGGACTTAATCAAACACAATAGGATTGCTGATGAGTGCCGAATAGTGCATATTTATACACCTTTTTATTGGCATTTTACTCATCTTTTGCGCTTAGAAATCAGATATTATCCCAAATTCTGTGTTTTCTTTGTTTTCGAGAATAAATATTTGTATTAATTAATTTTGTGTTTTTAGGTTCTAAATAAAGTCCGGAGAAATTGAGGAGCCAAAAGAGCGAAGAATTGGAGTCAAGCATCTATGGAGCAGAGAGCCAAAGCCCGCGCGCGAATCAGTTGCAAACCAACAAGGAAGACATGGGCTCGAGCTATCCATCTCCGACCCGCGACCCGGATCCAAGCCCGTCATTTCTGACCGTTGAGATCTCCCTCAGCTACATCCTACGGTCGCTCAGCCTTGCATACCATTACTTCGATGCTCCCGCCCACACCAAATTAGCTTGAATCTTCCTCACCTGCTCGTATCACCTACTCCTCATCCAACGCTCACTCCATCAGTCTCATCAAACCTTGCTATCCTCGCTCCCACAACAAAAAACGCCCTAACCCTATACACCCCATCACCCACCTCATTTCTCTTCTTCTCCTTCTCTTTCTTCTTCTCTCGAGCAGAGCTCTGCAAAACCCACTCCACCACCATCTTCTTTCCTGACAGAGCCACCTCCGCCACCATCTCTCCATCTCTTGTCAGCCACCAAACACGCCTGCAGCCACCTTCCTCCTCTCTAGTGTTAGTTACCTCTCTCTTAGCTTCTCTCATAACCTAGAGGCTAATTTAGAGATAACTAAAACTAGGGTTCCATAACAACCACGCATGGAGTTGCAGAGCGAATTGACAAGAGGGGAAGGCGAATCGCAGTATGGGTTCGAACTATTCTGCAATTAATTTCTATTTTATAATGAATTAGGGTTTGGGATATTTTCCAGATGTATAAATAGGAGGTGTCTGTGAATGTTTTTCGCACGCCTGGATTAGCCAGTGCAGTCAATTAGGTTTAATTACATGTTCTTTGTTAATTTTATTATGTTTTAATTTAATTGCTAGGTTTCACCTGAAACCCTAATTCCCTAATGTGTTTAAACTGTGTTAAGTTGTTCTTGATGCTTAATTGACAAGATAGTTTCAAATTTAACACTCTCAACTCTTTTTTTCTCACAAAGTGCATGCCAATGCCATGGATGCACCGAAGTTAGGTTAATACTTTGAGTTGAGAGTGTTTCAGCTCTTGCTTCTATTTTTAATACTAATACCCCGACTAGTTGTGCTTAATTAGACAACTAGTACTTAGATTAGTGCCTTAGCTGTTATTTGAGTTATCACTAGGAGAAACTCCCTAAATAGGTGGTAAAAATTGACACTTTATACTTACCTCGGCATAGAACAAGACACTCAACTAGTTGAGCACATAGTAGGAATTCAGAGGTGGATTTGAAGACCTAACTAGCCCTTTTGTCACTTTACCTTAGTTTAGGTTCACTTTGGTTTAAAACTCAAATTGTTTGGCACAAAACACCCTTTTGTTACTCACACTTGAATTCAGTTTAGGAAGCCTTAGATCACACACAAAGCACACACAAGTCCTTGTGGGATCGACCGCATTTGCCGCGTCTCAGATAGACGCCGTGCACTTGCGATAACACGTAGGCCATAAATTTATACACATTCCGAGGCCTACCAATTGCTTATCAAGTAAATAGGAATTAACGTTTGTGTAATTTACTTTAATTATAATAAAACCATTATAATGCGTAAATATAAAGTAAATGACACAGCAAGATTTTGTTAACGAGGAAACCGCAAATGCAGAAAAACCCTGGGACCTTGTCCAGAATTGAATACTCTCAGGATTAAGCCGCTACATGATCGCTGTCGTATGCGTCAAAAATAATTTCACTTTCCTAAATTATATGATAAGAAAGAGTTCGTTTCCACAGAGAAGCGATTGTAGTTATTACGTATTCAATTTCTTAAAGTAAATTGTAGAAAGTAATCAATGGAGAAAGATATTGGTCAAGGAATTCATCTTCAATCTTAGACATGTGCTTGCATATATGATTAGAATTACGATTTAATCTCTTATATTATCAAAAGCCTAGATAATCAAGAGAGCAAGATAATCTAATAATTTCCTAAGTTCATTAACACACACATTAGAGCTGCGTATGTGAATTCTACCTAAAGAATAACCTAACGCCTTGCTCTAATTAAGTTCAATTCCTAGGAGCATTAAGTTTCAGAAATAGGCTAATCAATGCAATTGTCATGCGTTGCACATAACAATTCGGACAATGGTCAAACTCTACATATGATTACGAGAGTGTATCACTACAAACCGTAAACATATCATGCTACTTGTATTCAGGGTTATCGCTCGATGAAAAACCCTAAAATAGCTATGGACTAGGATGCAAGTTCAATTAATTGGCCACTTAACTAATCAAACATCATAATCCTATCACAATACATCAATCATGTGATCATAAAAACAGTAGAGAATTGAACGATAATCAAGAGAGAAAACTAATACATAAAGCAAACACAAGTTTTAGAAATAGGACTACATCCTTACCAATAATATAGAATTTAGCTACTCATAGCTATGGAGTTCATCACCAAAAATATAAGTTGAATAAAGAAGAAGATGAACAAAAGCAAACCCTAGAAGCGTAAACAAAACCGGCTCTCCAAAGTTCCCAAGAATAAAACGTGTTCCAAAAGTTGTAGGATTTCTCTTTTATAGCTCCTCTTGTTCCAAAATTAGGTCTAGCCTTCAAAGTCCATTAGATGAAAATCCACCAAGCCCATAAGAAAGAGAAACCCATGTAGAAAATATGTCCAAAAATATGTCGCCGGAAAACTGGTATTATGGCCGGAAATTGGCCGGAGATGTGGCCGGAAAAACGTTCGGTGGATAAAAATCACCCCACACTGGCCAACGAGTCGGATCGCCAGTCAACCGATTTAGCACACTGAGTCGAACCGGGTCATCAGGTGAGTCAGGATCATGAGTCAGATCCGAGTCAGCTGTGCATGAGAGCTAACTGGGCTGACTTGGTTCTAACCTTCTAGGCCATTGCACACGCCTGATTTTGTGATGCACCATCCTTGTGCCTATCCAGCCATGATGGATATGCCTTCACAACTGCGGCTTCTACCCTGTCCTTCCTGCTCATCCCAGACTTTCATTCTCTTGCCAGGCCATTCAATCATTTAAGCTCAACCTCATCATTCTTGCATATGAGCTTCATCTGGCAACAACATCACACACAGCACAACACCATTCTGTAGCTTCTTTGTGTACCAACATAAGTTCATCTCCAATTGCTCATCCCTGTAAAGAGTGCAATGCCGGTCCAAATTACTCCCGCTAATGCAACTCACCGCAAAACAGCTAAATTCTCACAGCCAATGCACAACAACACCATCAGCTTCAACACAGCCGCAGAGCCAACACCTCCTATCTCATCAACCTTGCCTGACTATCACCACCAAAATCCACATCATCAATACAAAACTGACTTATCCAGCTGCAGCACAACTGCAATACTGTAATGCATGCACTCGATCATCATCAAGACATCATCACCGTCTCACAGTGCAAGTACATTACGAGTTCCACCTGCTATTCCATTCATTCAAACACCTGAGCCACCATGAGCTCAATCTCCGATATCACAGCAGAACATACCTCATTCTTCATCTCCAACCCTGTTAACCTAACTCAGCCTCAACTTGGCTATCTCTTGCGATATCATTCTAACCGTTTCAGCTCTCCCCTGTAATGTCTTCACTGTCGTAGCTTCAATACTCTTCTCACCACTGCCATAACAACACTAGATCAACTTCCTTGGTCATTTATCACCTGCAACACCACCATCTTATTGATTCAACCATTCAATCCCAGTTCAAAGAGCCAATTTCCTATGTCTGCAATTCATGAAAACCATCGGCAACATCATCAATTGCAGTCCATTTCAACCACCTGAGCCATATCATACTAGCTCAACCACAACACTGAATCTGAGGTCAACCCATCAGAACTACCCCCTTGTTCTTGCTGGCAAACCATCACCCAGCTGTTTTCTTCTCTTGGTTCTTCTATAATCATACAACCAACAACTCGAACCATTCTCTGAATTCCCTGTATAACAATTCCATATTCTTGTTCAGCATCAGTTACACCTTGTACATCTCCACCAGCTCAATGGCAAAAGAAACCACTCGATTCTCGGTGCAATTAGCTCAACTCTGCTTTTCACAAAAGCTTCAATTCTCATTCTGGGGCTTCACCTGTAATGAAAATGTCCTAGCATACATCTAAGCTCATTCTGCAGCTTCATCTTCTTCATCTGATGAGCATCTCACAACACCTACACCTTTACCAGTTCATCTGAGTCTAGCACAACATCAGAATCCGCCATAACTCCCTTTGTTCTTCCACCCAACAGATCCTCAATAACCCTTAAATCTGCTCCGTCTTTGATTTCTCACTCAACTCTAATTCACTACCAGAGCCACCAATTTTCATCTCAATCACCCATTTCTGCCATTAATCACCATTTGTTCACAGCTTATACAAACCCTAATTTCACCCCATCATTCATAGCAACATCAATCAATCCAATATCACCATCTCATTTCCAGCAAACCCATATTAGTTCTCGTCTGCACTCGACAGAGTCCATCGATTTCTGATTCAATTCTCTCCACCAGAAACAACTCAGATCCCCTTTCTTCTCTTAATCGACCCTAGCTTCTAATCCCGAGCAACACAACACAAAGACATGAACTTGAGCTTAATCTTCCATGAGCAGTAGTCACATCCCCTCCATCATCACTCAAATCCCTTATCTCTGTCGACCTCTCTTCTCTATTCCATGGTTACGTCAAACACTCTCTCCATTTCGGGCGGAGAGAAATAAATGTAAGTGATAATAAGAAGAAATAATTTCTTCTTTGACTTTTTTAGATTATGTGTAGGAATAGAAATTGATATAGGCACCTACTTTTAGATGTAGACCACCACCAGTGACAACATTTTCCACTTAACTGTCGGTTCGCGAAACTAATGATTAGACTCGATTAACGATTCCACGATCGCTTGAATTGCTCGCAACTTCTTCATACGATGTCGGAATGATCTCGTTCTTTCGCCATTGACTTCATATTTCCGTGCTCTTCACATGATGAGAAAGGAATCAAGATTTAGTGGGTTCCGCTTCTTTTTGCTCCAAATGACTCCATTACACCTAATAAACTCAAAAGCAAAAATAAGATACATAATTTACAAGAAAAGTAGCAAAGAAAGCATAAACTCTAGATAGTAAATACGGTGTATTCTACACCTATCAAATTCCCCCACACTTAGACTTTGCTAGTCCTCGAGCAAATCAAACAAAACAATTCTAAAGAATACATACAACTCCGTGTCGTCGAGGCTACGGTCACTTTTAGCATAAATAACAAGCCTTTAAACCACTAGGTGTCCCTAATGGACGAGTTATAGTCTCGTGAGGGTTTACTAGAGATGTACCCACAAAACCTACTTTTCCAACTTACTAGTTCTCCGTAATGATAGCATCCAACGCGCTAAGAAGACATAGAAATTCTGCACACTAGTCATAAGAAGTTAGACACATAAATGAATAAAATCTCATTCTTAAAAGTTGATAGAGAAATAACCATCCATTATCGACAAAAATTCGGGTTCGGAGTGATCGAAAGTCTCGACTCTGCCTCACAAGAAAGGGTTTTATGATATTGCTCTCAATAATAAACAGCTTTTATGGGTCACACATGTGTCCAGGTAGGAATGAAGAGAGAATCTGCGACACGTTGAATGGTAGGAAGGCAAAACCCTCCGAAATGTTTTGAAAACCCACATCTTTTATAATTTTTGAAAACCCATTTTTCTGACGATCTCTACGAAAGGAAATCAACTATTTAACGAAGGTGGGAATATGCTTACTCACCTCGTTATCCGCTTCGGCGTCTGCGCCTAGCACCACTCTCACAAAAGATCCATAGAAACGTCTTGATGCCTTCAATCTGTCTTCATCTTCGTCTTCTGGCTTTCAACTCTTGATGATAACTCTTGAATTTCGTAGAATCTTGACAATGTAACTCTTTTCCTCAAATTCCTTGTTGCTTGAAACTTCATTATAGATATTCCTTCTTTCCCTTGGCTTTATTGAAAGAATACAAAACTAAAAACAAACTATACAAACCCAAATTTTTTTTTTTTTTTTTTTTTTTTTGACAATCTATGTTTTATATTTGAATCAATTTAAAGCTATTAAATTATAGAACCTTTGGTTGGCAGCCGAGCAACAAGCTGAGCACCAACCCCTTTCTGAATAACAACACCCAGTCTATGGAAAATAAAACTACCTAAACCACTACCAGCGTCATTATTAACTAAACAATTCTTCAGACGCTTGAAAAAACAAATAAAATCTTCGCTAAGCTCCCCTAAAGTAGTGAAAGCTAAGACACCCAAACCGTAACCATGAGAACCACATTCAGACAGATATTTAGTACGTTTGCGCGAAATTGCTCTCGAGATAGCCTGGCCTGGGATGAAGGCACGAAGTCCATCACCAAGAAGGGTGACACACCAAAGGACATCCATACACACATCTTGACCGTTCTCCCAATTGAGCACAAGGATATCCGCTGGACGTAAGTCCTTGTTATCGTCTGATAAAATACCCAAAGCCGCTTCTTTGCGCGCAGGTACACTCGCTTTATAACAGATGTCAGTAACTACATCACGAACTAAGTCATGGCGAAATAAAACAAATACAAAATAAAAACGAAATAAAACAATAAAACTAGTAATGAACCTAAAGATTTTCTCTTGTCTCTTTTTTTTTTTTTTTTTTTTTTAATTTTTTTTTTTTTTTTTCTGAGACAAGAGAAAAATAAAATACAAATAAGATAAATAAAAACGTAAGTACAAAGGCCATGGTGTAAGTACTTTACCGCTTGAATCTTCACAACTTATATGTCTTGATATCATAAACTTCTCGAACTCTCATCCTTGATAATTTTCACTCTTGTACAATAGTCTTCAACTTATAAAAATTCTGCTCCTTGTTTTGTTGCTTTACTTGAATCTGAAATCTGCTCAATTCTGTACCGTTGCTCGTAAACCTCAAACGTCTTCAACTTTCCTTCGAATTTGTGATGCTCCTCTTGTTGATGATGATGGTGTTTCTATGGACCTGTTGGTATAGAGAGAGATAAGGTGGATGGTGCTAACTGCGAACAAGATTACAAGTGGTATGTAAGTTAGCAATTCGATGTCACCATCATGATTGATAAAAATAGCACTCAAGAGATCAAAATAGTGCTTCTATGGTGGGAGGTTGGGCAGCTCACCATTCTGCCTGAATTTACGTGACGGTGACACACACTCAAAAACCACAAATTTAGACAGGTACAAAGAATTGAAGGTTGGTGCCTCACATTATGTAACTTGGGTAGTCTCCACTATAGGAGATCACTACTCTAATACCGAATTCGATCGCACCTTATTTGCCACCGGCATGGTTAAATCCAACTTTAACTCTCATACAATTAAGAAACCCGATCATGTTCTCTCATCATGTCTAAGTTAAGTCACTCTTATGAGATTCTCGATGTAATCTTAGCAACATGTATACTATGTGACTCTAAACTAACTACAAGTTGGAGTTCTTATTCACTAATTTACACAAAAGTTGAAAAATTTGAAAAATTTACAAAGCAAATGCTTAACCACTCCCCCACACTTAAACTTTACATTGTCCTCAATGTAATTGAATCTTCCAAAGAAAGTCAAGGTGGGAAATCCTAACGGAAAGTGACAAAAAATCAAAAAAAAAGTAAAAACATGACAAGAAAAGAAAAGAAAAGATAAGAGATACAAAACCGATGGGTTGCCTCCCATTTAGCGCTTGGTTTAAAGTCGTCACCCGACTATCTCCTTGCTTTCTATGACTCCTCCGGAGGGAGCACTTCCACAAGATTAACTCCTTCCACGACATCCGAAGAGAAGTTCTCATAATATGGTTTCAACCAGTGCCCATTCACTTTAAGTTCATTACATGTAGCTAAACTACGAATTTCCACTGCACCATGAGAAAACACATTAGTCACAATAAAAGGTCCAATCCAACGTGACCTTAATTTACCCGGAAATAATTGCAAGCGAGAATTAAACAAAAGCACTTTCTGCCCAATGCAAAATTGTTTCTTTGTAATCATATTATCATGGAATGCCTTCGTCTTTTCCTTGTAAATCCGTGAGCTTTCAAATGCATCATTGCGAATCTCCTCTAACTCTTAAAGTTGTAACTTTCTTTGCCTTCCAGCACCATCCAACTCCATATTGCATTGCTTAATAGCCCAAAACGCCTTATGCTCAATTTCCACGGGTAAGTGACAAGGTTTACCATAAACAAGCCTAAAAGGAGACATCCCAATAGGTGTTTTATATGCGGTTCTATACGCCCACAAAGCATCATTAAGTCGCGAACTCCAATCCTTCCTTGTTGGATTCACCGTCTTCTCTAGAATGGATTTCACCTCTCGGTTGGAAACCTCGGCTTGTCCATTTGTTTGCGGATGGTAAGGTGTTGCAATCCTATGCGACACATTGTACTTCCTTAACAAGTTTTGCAAAAACCTGTTTTTGAAATGTGAACCTCCATCGCTAATTATATCCCTTGGAATGCCAAACCTTGCAAATATATTAGCTTGCACGAAATCTGAAACAACTTTAGAATCATTAGTTGGGGTGGCCTTAGCTTCCACCCATTTCGAGACATAGTCCACAGCAAGCAAAATATAATAATTCCCACTAGAATTGACAAAAGGGCCCATAAAATCAATTCCCCATACATCAAAAACCTCAACAAATTGAATAATAGTTTGTGGCATTTGATTTCGAGCACCTAGATTGCCGGTTCTTTGGCACCTATCACAAGTTGTACAAAATATATGTGCATCCTTAAACAAAGTTGGCCAAAAAAACCCACATTCTATTACCTTGAGAGCGGTTCTCTTACTCCCAAAGTGTCCTCCACAAGCATATGAGTGGCAAAAAGACAAGATATAATTAAATTCAATTTCGGAACACACCTACGTATTACTTGGTCACTACAATGTTTCCATAAGTATGGATCATCCCATATGTATTGGTTTCCTAACTTCTTAAGTTTGTCCCTCTCAAAGACGAGACAAGTTCTTTGGGATTTGTTTAGACACTAAGTAATTAACAATATCAGCGTACCATGGTTCTCCAAAGGCAATTGAGAATAGTTGCTCATCCGGGAAACTTTCACGCAACGGGATAGTCTCCTTGTCCACAGCAAGACGGCTCAAGTGATCCGCAACGGTGTTCTCAATTCCTTTCTTGTCTTTGATTTCAAGATCAAACTCTTGCAAGAGTAAAATCCATCGTATGAGCCTCGGTTTCGCCTCTTTCTTTGTAAGCAAGTATCTAAGTGCTGCATGATCAGAAAAAACAACAACTTTTGTACCAATTAGATAAGAGCGAAACTTTTCCAAAGCAAAAACAATAGATAATAACTCTTTTTCAGTGGTTGTGTAGTTTTGTTGGGCCTCATTTAACGTTCTAGAAGCATAATAAATGGCATGAGGTATCTTCCCCACACGCTGCCCTAGCACCGCACCAACTGCAAAATCACTAGCATCACACATAAGCTCAAAGGGCTTACTCCAATCCGGTGGTTTAATGATAGGGGCTGAAATCAAAAGTTCTTTCAAACGATTGAATGCCGCCATACACTTTTCATCAAAGTTAAATACCACATCTTTTTGCAATAAGTTACAAAGTGGTGATGCTATCTTGGAAAAGTCCTTTATGAATCTACGATAAAACCTGCATGACCAAGAAAAGAGCGTATCTCCCTCACCGTAGTGGGAGGGTTAGAGCACGAATAAGGTCTATCTTAGATTTATCGACTTCCAAGCCTTTAGAAGATATTATATGGCCTAAAACTATGCCATGAGTTACCATGAAATGGCACTTCTCCCAATTTAGCACAAGATTTGTTTCAACACATCGTTCAAGGATTAGAGACAAATTGTTCAAGCAAAGGTCAAATGAATCACCAAAGACACTAAAGACATCCATGAACACTTCAATTATGTTTTCAACATATTCGAAAAGATACTTACCATACACCTTTGAAAGGTAGTTTGGAGCATTGCACAAGCCAAAAGGCATCCTTCTATAAGCAAAAGTACCAAAAGGACAAGTGAAAGTGGTTTTCTCTTGGTCCTCCTATGCTATCACAATCTGATTGTAACCTGAATAGCCATCAAGAAAGCAATAGTAAGAGTGTCCAGCTAAACGTTCAAGCATTTGATCAATAAAAGGCAATGGAAAGTGATCTTTTCTAGTAGTGGCATTCAATTTTCTATAATCAATACAAACCCTCCAACCGGTTTGCACACGAGTTGGGACAAGTTCATTCTTATCATTCTCCACCACCGTCACACCTGATTTCTTTGGTACTACTTGTACCGGGCTTACCCACTTGCTATCGGATATGGGGTAGATAACACCTACGTCCAAAAGCTTGAGTATCTCCTTTTTCACAACTTCCATCATGGGAGGATTCAAACGACGTTGCGCTTCCCTTGTAGGCTTTGTATCATCCTCCACACGAATCTTATGCATACAAACGGCAGGGCTTATACCCTTGATATCGGCGATTGTCCATCCTATGGCCGTCTTGTACTTCCTTAGCACCCTTAGAAGTTTTTGCTCCTGTAATTCATTAAGCTCGTTAGAAACAATCACGGGCAAGTCTTCATTGTCACTCAAGTACAAGTACTTTAAGTGACTTGGAAGAGGTTTCAATTCTAAACTTGGAGATTTCACAATAGATGGCACAAGTTTTTCATTATTGCAAGGTAAAGAAGCATATGAAATATTCTTAATTGCTGATTTTTCAGGTAATGAGTCAAGAGAACCAATGGTTTCTTTAATCTCATCACCATACTCATAACCATCGTCAATAGGTGTAGTGAGCACGGTTTCCAAAGTATCACCACCATTCAACTCAAACATTTGTTGCGCCAATATGTCCATCACATCAATGGAGAAACAAGAGTGGACATCACTAGGATATCTCATCGTCTCGAAAATGTTGAAACGTATTATTTCTCCATCGAACTCCATAGTTAGCGTTCCCTTGTCAACATCAATAATGGTTTTCGTCGTTTTCATGAAGGGACGCCCAAGTAGCAATGGAAGAGACGAGTCTGGTGAACCTTCATCCATCTCTAACACGCAAAAGTCAGCTGGAAATACAAGTTGATTAACCCGCACAAGAACATCCTCAACAATACCCACCGGGTAGAAATTAGAACGATCACTAATTGCAACATAATTCCAGGACTTTTAAGAGGACCAAGGTCAAGTGAATTATACATGACGGAGACATGACATTAACGGATGCACCTAAGTCCAACATAGCTTTATTAAATGTGGTGTTACCAATTGTGACGGGAATGTCAAAGCTACTCAGGTCCTTGCACTTAAGTGGGAGTTTGTGTTGTAAGATTGCCGAAGTATTCTCCCCCACACTAAGCACTTCATTACCTTTGAGCCTTTGTTTATTGGTACACAAGTCCTTCAACACCTTTGCATACTTTAGAACTGCTTGATTGCATCTATGAGAGGTATGTTCACATGGATCTTCTTGAGAATGTCTAAAATCTCCTTTTCTAGTTCCTCCTTTTTGGAATTTGCAAATCATGAGGGAAAGGTAAAGGAGGAACATAAGTAGAAACCGGAGTTTTAGAGTTAGAAATAGGTACCTCGAAAGTTTGGGGAGAATCCTCGATTTTCTCCTCCAAAACAGTTCCTTTGGTGTTTCCACCGTGCCCGAATCAAGAACTTGGGTTGCACAAGTTGTGTACCACTTCTCAACGTAATTGCATTGACACCCTCTTTTGGGTTGATAGGTTGAGAAGGGAGTTTCCCACCATTTTGTGCCTTCAATTGATTCAACTCAATAGCCATAGAACCAACTTGAGTTTGCAAATCCTTAACCGTACTCTCCGTTCTTTGCATAAAAGATTTCAAAGAACTCTTCCATATTAGACCCCATATTTTGAGGTTGTTGTTGTTGTTGAAATTGTTGTCTCGGCTGTATTGTTGTTGTTGAGGTTGAAATCCACTCGGGTTGTTGAAACTAGATTGTTGAATCGCTCCTTGCTTATTGGCATAGCTAAAATTGGGGTGATCTCTCCATCCCGGATTGTAAGTGTTAGAGTAGGGATCATACCGTCTTTGTTGATTTGGAAAGATCGCATTAGCTTGCTCGTATTCATAAGCTTGAGAGGAACTTGGTATCACCGCGGCTGCAACTTGTTGAAGCATTGCGTTCATGTTACCCATTTGTTGACGAAGTTCCTCAACCTCGCTCACCTCATTCACCCTTCTTAGAATCACATCTGACCCACGACTCAAGAATTGTTGTGAGTTCGCTGCCATGTTTTCAATCAACTCTCTAGCTTGTGCTACCGTCTTGTTAACTAGTGTACCACCACCTGCAGCGTCGAGGAGATTCCTATCACTTGATTGAAGTCCTTCATAGAAATATTGGATGATCATAGCGTCACTGAATTGATGGTGAGGGCAGCTTGCCACCAATCTCTTGTAGCGTTCCCAACATTCATATAAGGATTTTCCCACATTTTGCTTCATCCCACAAATCTCCTTTCGAATTTGAGTAGCCTTTGATGCAGGAAAATATCTCTCTAAAAGAGTTTCTTCAAATTCCCATTCCATGTAGTGACACTTCCTGCGAGGTAAATAGTATAACCAATCCTTAGCACTATCCATCAAAGAGAAACGGAAAACTTTCAACATTGCACCATCCGCCTCAACATCCGGCCGGAAGCATGGCCATGACAATGGTGTGGAAGTCCATAAGATGTTTGTTTGGGTCTTCATTCACCATGCCATGGAATTTTAGTAATTCTCTAAGCAACCCCGGCTTTATCTCAAAAGTAGAGTTCGTTTGAATACACCCCTGTTGTGTATCAAGACTATGAGAAGCCAAGTCCTTGAGTGAACGATTTGCATCACCCATTGCTTCTTCTTCTTCAACTTGTGGTTCGTCTACGATTGGAACCTCTTGTTCTCCTTCTAGTTGTAACTCTTCTTCCACTTTTAACTCTAGATTTTCTCTGTTGCCTTGACTTGGTTGGAGTATTGTGGCACTCTTCGAGTAGCTATCCCGCACCTTGGGTAGTTCCAATCTTTAGAAGCCCGTGGATTAGGTACCTGAAAACAAGTGAGAAACAAGACAAGAACCGAAAAGCAAAGATAAAAGCAGTAAATTGTAAAAAAAGAAACTAAAACTTAATAACAAGCCGTATACCTCCGGCAATGGCGGCCAAAATTTGATCGTCAGTCATATCGCGTCAAAAATAATTTCACTTTCCTAAAGTATATGATAAGAAAGAGTTCGTTTCCACAGAGAGGCGATTGTAGTTATTACGTATTCAATTTCTTAAAGTAACCGATTGGGGGGATTTCTTATTTTTATGTAAGCAATAAAAGCAAATTAAAAGCAAAGTAAATTGTAGAAAGTAATCAATGGAGAAAGATATTGGTCAAGGAATTCATCTTCAATCTTAGACATGTGCTTGCATATATGATTAGAATTACGATTTAATCTCTTATATTATCAAAAGCCTAGATAATCAAGAGAGCAAGATAATCTAATAATTTCCTAAGTTCATTAACACACACATTAGAGCTCACGTATGTGAATTCTACCTAAAGAATAACCTAACGCCTTGCTCTAATTAAGTTCAATTCCTAGAGCATTAAGTTTCGTAAATAGGCTAATCAATGCAATTGTCATGCGTTGCACATAACAATTCGGACAATGGTCAAACTCTACATATGATTACGAGAGTGTATCACTACAAACCGTAAACATATCATGCTACTTGTATTCAGGGGTTATCGCTCGATGAAAAACCCTAAAATAGTATGGACTAGGATGCAAGTTCAATTAATTGGCCACTTAACTAATCAAACATCATAATCCTATCACAATACATCAATCATGTGATCATAAAAAGAGAGAATTGAACGATAATCAAGAGAGAAAACTAATACATAAAGCAAACACAAGTTTTAGAAATAGGACTACATCCTTACCAATAATATAGAATTTAGCTACTCATAGCTATGGAGTTCATCACCAAAATATAAGTTGAATAAAGAAGAAGATGAACAAAAAGCAAACCCTAGAAGCGTAAACAAAACCGGCTCTCCAAAGTTCCCAAGAATAAAACGTGTTCCAAAAAGTTGAAGGATTTCTCTTTTATAGCTCCTCTTGTTCCAAAATTAGGTCTAGCCTTCAAAGTCCATTAGATGAAAAATCACCAAGCCCATAAGAAAGAGAAACCCATGTAGAAAATATGTCCAAAAATACGTCGCCAAAAATCGGGTATTATGGCCGAAATCGGCCGGAGAGGTGGCCGGAAAAACGGTTCCGGTGACCGGAAAAATCCGCCCGGTCACCGGTCACCGAGTCGGATCGGCCCAGTCAACCGATTTAGCACACTGAGTCGAACCGGGTCATCAGGTGAGTCAGGATCATGAGTCAGATCCGAGTCAGCTGTGCATGAGAGCTAACTGGGCTGACTTGGTTCTAACCTTCTAGGCCATCAGACACGCCGATTTTGTGATGCACCATCCTTGTGCCTATCCAGCCATGATGGCTATGCCTTCACAACTGCGGCTTCTACCCTGTCCTTCCTGCTCATCCCAGACTTTCATTCTCTTGCCAGGCCATTCAATCATTTAAGCTCAACCTCATCATTCTTGCATATGAGCTTCATCTGGCAACAACATCACACACAGCACAACACCATTCTGTAGCTTCTTTGTGTACCAACATAAGTTCATTTCCAATTGCTCATCCACAGAAAGAGTGCAATGCCAAAGATAAATTGGCTCACGCTATCAAAGAACTCAAATACACGGCGGCTAAATTCTCACGACCAATGCACAACACCCATCACTTCAACACGGTAGAAAAGCCAACACCTCCTATCTCATCAACCTTGCCTGACTATCACCACCAAAATCCACAGCATCAACACAAACCTGACTTCTCCAGCTGCAGCACAACTGCAATACTGCAATGCACAGACTCAGGCCATCATCAAGACATCATCACCATCTCACAGTGCAAGTACATTACGAGTTCCACCTGCTATTCCATTCATTCAAACACCTGAGCCACCATGAGCTCAATCTCGATATCCAAAGTAACATACCTCATTCTTCATCTCAAACCACGCGTTAACCTAACTTTACCTCGACTTGGCTATCTCTTGCGATATCATTCTAACTGCTTTCTCTCCCCCTCGTAATGTCTTCACCGCGTAGGGCTTGATACTCTTCTTCCATGCGCTATAACACAAGACTAGATCAACTTCTTTGGTCATTTATCACCCGTAACACCACCATCTTATTGATTCAACCATTCAATCCCAGTTCAAGAGCCAATTTCACGGTAATGCGCAATTCATGAAAACCATCGCAACATCATCAATTGTAGTCCATTTCAACCACTCCGAGCCATATCATACCAAATTTCAACCACAACATCAATCGAGGTCAACCCATCGAACTACCCCTTGTTCTTGGCTGCAAACCATCACCCAACTGTTTTCTTCTCTTGGTTCTTCTATAATCATACAACCAACAACTCGAACCATTCTCTGAATTCCCTGTATAACAATTCCATCTTCTTGTTCAGCATCAGTTACACCTTGTACATCTCCACCAGCTCAATGGCAAAAGAAACCACCAGTACTCCTAGCTGCAATTCAGCTCAACCTGCTTTCACAAAAGCTTCAATTCTCATTCTGGGGCTTCACCTGTAATGAAAATGTCCTAGCATACATCTAAGCTCATTCTGCAGCTTCATCTTCTTCATCTGATGAGCATCTCACAACACCTACACCTTTACCAGTTCATCTGAGTCTAGCACAACATCGAGATCCGCCATAACTCCCTTTGTTCTTCCACTTCAATGGATCCTCAATAACCCTTGAATCTGCTCCGTCTTTGATTTCTCACTCAACTCTAATTCACTACCAGAGCCACCAATTTTCATCTCAATCACCCATTTCTGCCATTAATCACCATTTGTTCACAGCTTATACAAACCCTAATTTCACCCCATCATTCATAGCAACATCAATCAATCCAATATCACCATCTCATTTCCAAAGAAACCCATATTAGTTCTCGCTCACTTTCGTTAGAGTCCATCGATTTGATTCAATTCTCTCCACCGGAAACAACTCGGATCCTTTTCTTCTCTTAATCGACCCTAGCTTCTAATCCCGAGCAACACAACACAAAGACATGAACTTGAGCTTAATCTTCCATGGCGATAGAGTCACATCCCCTCCATCATCACTCAAATCCCTTATCTCTGTCGACCTCTCTTCTCTATTCCATGGTCACAAGCAGTCTCTCCATTTGGGCGGAGAGGAAATAAATGTAAGTGATAATAAGAAAAAATAATTTCTTCTCGACTTTTTTTAGATTACGTGTAGGAATAGAAATTGATATAGGCACCCAAACTTTAGATGTAGACCACCACCGGTGACAATATTTTCCACTTAATCACGGTTAAACTACAGCTTAGACTCGATTCTGATGATTCCACGATACGCTTCCAATTGCTCGCAACTTCTTCATACGATGTCTTAATGATCTCGTTCTTTCGCCATTGACTTCATATTTCCGTGCTCTTCACATGATGAGAAGGAATCAAGATTTGGGCTTGCTCGCTTCTCTTTGCTCCAAATGACTCCATTACACCTAATAAACTCAAAAGCAAAAATAAGATACATAATTTACAAGAAAAGTAGCAAAGAAAGCATAAACTCTAGATAGTAAATACGGTGTATTCTACACCTATCACTACACAAAATTAAACCAACTTCGTATAGTTGAGACCAACCAACTAAACCTATAGTTCACCTAGTTCCGCCTCATATTCCCACGCTCCGACCTATGAATAAGTCACGTACTTGGAACAATTCCTTTGGTTCGTATTCCAAATAGTAAAGGAACAAAAAATCTGCTTGGTATCAACTCTCTTCAACCAAGTGATATGAGTTCGACAAAGGCTCTTCTCTGTTTATCTCAATAAACTCCTTTCACAGTTCTTAGATGTATCTTATGTTCAACTACCGAAGTAATTGTTAAGATTTTGCAATCAATACTTTTAATCACAAAGAATTGTGATTGATGCGATCTACACAACTAATCAATCCAATCTACCACAAGGATAAACCGATTATAGTTGGATCCTCTTATACCGAAATAAGTATTGTGCACACCAAAGATTATGAACCCCAAATCGAAATCTTCAATATCTTCTTCGTCTTCAAATCTTCTGTAGATCTTCAATAAACACCCGCACACAATAACTTGAATCTCTTTTGTGATCAATCACGCACGTAACTAAGTCTCTTAACAATGGATTATCACAAGATCGTATTTAGCACCTAACAACAGTCCAAAGATCCTCACGAAACTTCGATCTAGTTTGAGTGAATCTTATATCGGAAGAGAAGATTTTCAAGAATAAACAAACTAGGTGCAATCAAAGTTCAAATCCACCGTTAGTCAATCAAATCAATCAAAACACAAGATAAAACCGCAATTACCTAGTTTCCCACCAACGGTACTCGTAGAGATTCTCAATCCCAAAGAAGACTTTAAACCGAGCGGACGTACGAGATTTCGCCTAATTAGGTTACTCTCCTCTCCGAATAGGCGCTTCACCATTAACAACACAACCGAGGAAGTTTGTTGTCACGTAAGGATTAGTTTGCTAGAAATGCAAACTTCAAGTATTTATAGACAAGGAAGTTTGGACACCAAGGAATTTCTAAAACCGAAAATATTCTCAAAGATATTTAATATATTCCAAATTCGATTTCCGTAATTCACGGAAATGCTCACCCAAAATACTTGCCGAAATCTCTTTGAAAATCTCAACTAGTAAATGCACATTACTAATTCTCGTTTTCCTAAAATAAAATTAAAAACCTTAAATAAAATATTCTTAACTTATTTATGTTTCGATCTTGGGATTTCCTTCAGTGTATCAATGAATAACTTTGAACAATAAAAGATAAACATTATTCACTTTTGTATTCAAAGTGTGTCGACATCCTTACTTTGTAAGTCCTCTTTCATACTTACAACCTTGAAACCGATTTGCCACACTTCCAAACAAGTTTAGAATTGGTTCATCGACTTTCAAAAACTATGCGATTGATCAAGAAACACTCAATCACAAATCATGGGTTTAATGGTTCTACCAAACAAGTTTCAGTTCTACCTCCATGTGAGTACATGCATAGTCACACTAGCTTCCCAAAATTAGGTTGACTAGGTACTAGGATCGGTTCCCCATATATATGGTATCTAACTTTTATGTGTTGCACATGTCCATAGGATCGGTTTCCCCTTGCCTAAAACGTGTTGCACATGTCCATATGATCGGTTCCCCTTTCGCTACAAACTTGCCACCTCATACAAGGATCGATTCCGTTTGTGATGTGTTGCACCTCTTCATAGGATTGGTTCCCCTTCCACCGAGATTCGGTCCTACACAATCACAAACTCGATCATACCATCTCAGGTGATTATTTAATATCGGTTTCACTAATAAAGTCATACCAATACATAAGTCGGCCTTTGTGAATAGTTTCCCGAAGAACACAAAAGTGCGTGAGCGGTTATACTAAATCACACATATTGATGTTCATAAGATATGCAATGAATAACAATCCCAGTAACGCATAGCGATTTTCTTTCCAATTCATAAACTTCCTTAAAACACATGTAAAACATTGTTTCCTAGGATGAAATCCTCACCTCATACCCATACATAATCACAATAGCATTTCAACGATTATGTCGATGTCTTATCTAAAAAGTTTAATGGTTAAGCAATAAACTTCGTATTGTATTCCTTTTAATACTATGTCTATCTAGAGTGTTCATGTTTATAGCTTTCGTTTTCAATATGCACTGACTTGAAAGATACGTTAGGGAATGAAATGATTCAAGTCAAATATCACTAACCTCAAGTGGAAGGATGATGTTGTCGTTGTAGCTTCTTACTTCTTCACTTCTTCAAGTCTTCGCAATACTTGTAATGTCTCATATCCTAATACTTTCAAGATAACCTGTACGAAGTTGACTCTAGTACATAATCAAGCGACTCTTAAAATGAGGTTTGATTCACTAAAATATGACAACCAAACTTGACATACCAACGCTTGGTGGGTTCAACCGAGCTATGCTCTCCATTACAAAGAATTAGACAACTTGCCATAATTATGACTCTTGGGCTTGAAAATGTCTTCCTCAAACCACGAGCAAGATCAAACCTTTATCTCGTTACGTGGTGAGGGAAAGAAATTTCATTGATCCGCAGCGATTCATCGGATCCGAGGAAAGAAAAAATACCACATCGGGTTTAAATAATGTCCCCGATTTGAACGCAGATTTCATAATTCGGAACCAGATCTTGATACAACAAAGCTTGATGATGATTTTGACCAATCTTTAAGAAAAGATTGAACAAATCCCCATTAATGTTGAGCTCTTTAGCGATAGAAAGATGCGCAGTTCCATCTATACACAAGCGCCATATTACTTAATGAGCACACAAACCATTACATGTGTACGATGAGTACACAATCATATTGATTTGTACTTACGCTCAATTTAATCACGTCATATTGATGTGTAAATGATGAATATAAAAGCTATATGAATATGTGCTTGTTGAGTGCATAAGTCAGACACATGTGTACCTTATGACTACACAAGCCACAAACATGTATACATGTTGCCATTACATAAGTCAGTATGGATGAGTACACTACTGAGTACAAGTCACATGTGGCATCCGACGGTAATGACGCAAACGTCGCGATGGTGGCGGCGGTGGAGGAGGTGATAATGAATTTCTATAATACAAAAATTAGAAGATTATATATATTTTTCAATTATCTAGGATTTCTTTGGAATATAAAGAAATATAGTTAAACGAATGTCATTTATTGATTGCAGGAATACGAGTTATTCTTCACAAACATCATTTGGTCCTATTTATTTTGCAATTAAATCGTGATGATCGGATTAAGATAGGTAAAGATTCACAGGGTAATGTTCGATTTATTAGAATATAGGTAATGGTTTGTCCTCTCATAACACCGAGCTTTTTGTCAAGACAATTCCATAGTCATGAATAGTTTTGCAGCTTATGCGTGCTTGGGAAGGAATAATCCAGGATTGGTGACTCATGTGAAGGTGTTCTTTGGATGACCGCAATGGTTCCGTAGAAAACCCCATAATGTCGGATGACCCAGAGCTAAGTTGGGACAATTTTGGTGGAGGCTTGAGTCATTACAACACCGTTGTACAAAAATTCAGAACCTGGAAAACTTTGAATCAGTTACATTTGAGAAATTATTGCATCTACATCATACTGCTTTATGAAATATGTATTGATGATCCGTGGACTTTGAGGTGAATGAACCACTGTGAAATTTCTCATGTGCTCAATTAGGGATTTTTGGTTCTATTTGTAGACGCCTTGTTATAACATAGCCCTATCGACCTAACCAAGCATTGGTATGTCAAGTTTGGTTGTCATATTTTAGTGACTCAAAACTCATCTAAAGTCACTGATTATATACTAGAGTCAACTTTGTTTAGGGTAGACTAGAAAGTCTAGGAATGTTGAGACATACAAGTATCACTACGAAGACCTGAAAAATGTGAAGAAGCGAACTACAACGACAACATCATCCTTCCTCCTGAGGTTAGTAATATTGACTTGAATCAAGCTCCATTATTAACGTATCTTTCAAGTCGTGCTATATTGAAAACATAATTGCGAAGCCGTATATCTTTGTACATATTGTATGATAATCTAGTGATGTGACATTGTCATATTTGTATGATCATAGTATTAGAAATTAGACTATGTGGGATAACGCTTATCTTTGAACTTCGTAGATATGACATCGACATAATCTTGTATATCTCATTATGATTATGTGAATGGGTTATGGTGAATATTTCATCTGAAATAATGTTTTTACATTTTTTAAAGGAAGTACATTCATGAACGTGTTTTATGAATCGAAAGGGAAATCGCTAGGCTTATTGGTACGGCCTATTCATTGCAAATCTTTGGATTACCAATAATATGTGTGAAATGGTAGAACCGATCGTAACTTTGTTATGTATCTTGGTATAACTAATCACAATGCCTAACTTATGCTTTGGTATGGCTAGTTTTATTAATTGGTGTAACCGATCCTAACCAATCACCATGAGATGGATCGATATTTGTAATTGGTGTGACCGATCACAGAGTGTTGTGTAATTAATCCTTGTAATTTGTGTAACCGGTCATGGTAATTGGTGTAACTGATCCTGGTAATCGGTGCGACCCGATCACAAGCAATACCATGAGTATGGTAACTTGATCCACAGTAATTGATGTAACCGATCCCGGTAAATCGATGTAACTTAGGTCCTGCAGTAACTTGTGTGACCGATCACAAGTATTTCCATATTGAGGTATAAATGATCCTAGTGATTGGTAAAACCTATTGAACCCATGTATGTGACTTGATGTTTGATCAATCACATAGTAGTCTAAACTTGTTTGGAAGTGTGGTATAACCGATTCAAGAATGTAAATCCATGTAAATATGAATAAGGATTTACAGTGAAAAGATGTCAACACACTTTGAGCACGTATGATAACTCTTATCATTTATTGTTCAAAGATATTCCTTAGTACTCAAGGAGATCCCGTGTAAAATAAATTGAGAATCTTTAATTAAGGTTTTGGTTTTTATGCTTTAATTGCCAGCAATTAAATGCATATCTCTAGAAAATAAAAATCAGTAATGTGCATTTATTAATTGGAAATTTTCTATTGAGAGATTTGGAAATTTTGGACAAGCATTTATTGGAATTAGGTAAACCGAAATTTGTTATTCATTGCATATCTTGAGAATATTTTCTCTTTGGAAATTCCTTGGTGTCCAAACATCCTTGGTCTATATATACCTAAATTTGCATTCTACCAAACTATCCTAAGAGCCAGGCAAACTTCATCTCTTTGTTGTTTCTGGTGGAGCCGTCTAATTAGAGAGGAAAGTAGCACAATTAGGTGAAATCTCTTACGGCCACTTGTTTAAAGACTTCTGTAGGATCAAGAAGCTCTACGAGTACCGTTATTGGAAACTAGATAATTGCAAGTGTTATTAGTTTTGATTGATTTGATTGACTAACGTTGTTGAAACTTTGATTGCACCTAGTTTGTTTATTCTTGAGAATCTTCTCTTCCGATATAAGATAAGATTCACTCAAACTAGATCGAAGTATCGACGGGATCTTTAGAATCGTTTGTAGATCTAAAGACATCTTGTGATAATTCATTGTTAACCGATTCGTTCGCATGTGATTGATCATGAGATTCATGGTGTTGTGCGTGTGTTTATTGGAAGATTAAAGAAGATTTGAAGACATTGAAGATTTCTTATTTGGTTCTCATATCTTTGGGTGCACAAACCTTGTTTGGGATCCAACTAGAATCGGATTTATTCGATTGATTAGTTGCGTGAGATCGGCATCACTTTATAGTTTCTTGGTGGAATCTATATCGATTGATTGCGAATCTAAACTTGACTACTTTGGTAGTTATAGGATGGGGATTGATCTAACCAACAAAGGAGTTTATTAGATTAAACAAGAGCCTTTGTATATGATTTGAGATATCTTTATCTTGAAAGAATCGAAGAGTTGTTACCAAACCAGATTTGTTGTTCCTTTAATGTTTGGAATACGATCCAAAGAAATTGTTCCAGTGCGTGCACTCATTGAAGTAGGAAGCGCATGGATACTGAGGAAACCAGGTGAACTAGGGGTAGTTGTTTGGTCTCAACTATACGGGTTGGTGTAGATTTTGTATAGCGGCTTAATTAGAGTATTCAATGCGGACTAGGTCCCGGGGTTTTTCTGCATTTTCAGTTTTCTCGTTAACAAAATATTGTTGTTTCTTTTACTTTTCTATTTCCGCAATTATAATTGTTTTATTATAATTAAAAGTAAAATACACAAACCTTAACTCCGCATATACTTGATAGTGATCATATACAGTTTGGTTAAGTCCGAACCTATTATCAAGTATCATACTTCGTTGTTGTATTGTCTCGATCTTATATCCATAGTCAATCACACAAGTTATCTTGTTGTCGTATTGTCTCGATCTCTTATCCATGTATCGATCACATCGAAGTGTGAACCGATTTGTTGTATTGCCTTGACTCACGTCCATAGACAATCACTTTAGGAGGACTTATAGGTGGATAATTAAAAGATTGTGGTGTATTTTGGGTACCCTTGTCTTTTCACGCCAATCCTTTACTCTTCAATCTATTGACATATGTATTTTACTTCCATTGTAAGGGCTAATAGTCATTAGGTAGACAAGAATTCTAGATAATAGGTTTTATTCCACAATAAGTAGAAATTGGGCATCATGTGAGTGTTTGATAATTTCATTTTATACCAATTTATATTGTTGCATATTGAGACCCTTTCTCAAAAAGTTTGAAGATTTGGTCGAAAAATTCCCTTTAAGAAATTATCCGAGTGTAATAGCCAATGAAGATTTGATCATTTAAATGTCACAAGAGGGTCAATGCTTATTGATTATTCATGAGTACTTTAATGTTGTTGTTTTTTTTCTTACATAAATGATAAATGTGTGCTAGCTAACTATCCCGATGTTTCACGGGAAGAAACTTTAATTACCTTTTTTTTTTTTTTGCTCGGTTTGTAGCCATGTGTGTCATGGAGAGCACAAGCTTGGATGAGTTCAAGCGTGACCTAGTTGTGAACGTTTTCTCTTTAAGTGGAGGAATGTGGGTCGTCTCTGTCGTGAATAGTCTTAGGGAATCTGTCGGGCCTGGCGGGGCGTTATGACATGATAGCGGTCGAGTGTTGACCTATTTTGGCTGACATTTTTCGGTGGGCGAATGACGTGTGGTCAGTTTTGTGGAGAGGCTAAGACATGGGATGATTCATAATCCGTAGGAGTTATGAACCTTCTTGTCCAGGTTCTAGGAGAAATGGAGAGAGCCACGGTCCAACTGTCCCTGAGTCATGGAGATTTTCGCTCAAACCGTATGATCCTAAACTTAGAGACATAGTCTACCATTGAGCCACATGAATCCTTGTCTAGTTTCTAGAAGCAAGGGAGTTTTGTCCGGTTTCTGAGCAACACCGAGAGTTATAGACCAATTGCATGAGCTATGAGCCTCCTTGTCCGATTGTTAGGAGGAAGGGACCGTCCATGGCGAGACGTAGATATGGGCGGGGTTGAAAAGGCATTGTGGCATATGCGTAGCTGAGCGTCCTTGAAGAGGCGCTATGGCTAGGCTTAGCACTGATAATTTTTCGAGTACTAAACCGCCCCAACCTGGATAACGCTAAAGAGTTTGCGGGTTTGTCGAGAGACCCGTGGTAATTCAAGAAATATCATGTTCAACCCAAGACCTGTTGTAACACTAAGGAGTCTTGTTGTTCTATCGAAAATCCGGGAGTCTCTCGATAGTTATCGCCTAAAGACCCGGATAAGTCATGATCCTTTAGCATGAGGTGTTGACTTTTGAGACCGAGCCTTTGAGAGAAGGGCCCTTTGCCTTGAATCAGAGAAGCAAGGTCTCTTCTCCTTGTAGTTGAGTGATAAGGCTTTCTGCCATAGAGTAGAATGACAAGGCTCTTCACATAGAGTTGAGCGACAAAGATCCATTACCCTTATGTGAGGCAACGGAGGCTCTTCGCCTTGAAATGGTAGAGGTTATTCACTTTAGAGCGACAGAGGTTCTTCGTTTGAGCGGAATGATGGAGGCCTTTAACTCAGGTGGTAGTGGAGTCTCTTTGCCTCCAGAAGTGATAAACTCTTTAGGATGGTCTGACTAATTCTTCGGCTTTGAGGTAGTCTTTTATTCAAATTTCGAACCTCATCTTGAACCTCTTTTCCGGTTGGAGTTTTGGATTTATGTTGACCAAATCATGCTTACGTTCGGATGATTCTTGACCATAGTTGACCGTCTTGATTGTTACAAAAATAATTTTTTTAATTAATTTATACTACATGATAACATCATCTCACTTGTCACCGCTTTATTGATTCCGCTTCATTTCTCCTTTTCCTACATACCATGAACTACCAATAGACACCAACAACAAGAACAACAACAACAAGAAGAGCAGTACCAAAGAAGAAAGAGCTTTATCAAAACAACCATCATTGATGGAGTCAAAATTCATGGACTTGAAGTACCATCAATTGATCTATCAATATGACGATCATAATCATTACTAAACAGCGCGACTTAATATAACTTCTTCTTGTTTCTAATCTCTTTAATACACACAAATCCAATTGTTATATTGGATGACAATTATCTTCAATTGTAAGGTTACTCAAAGTAGGATATCATGAGAATTTGATACCCAAAAATGTAAGAGAAAAATGCTTTTCTCTACTATAGAGTTTTAGGATCAACATCATTACCCATTAAAAAAATTACCTTACTAGTTTCTTGTGATTTGGTTTTTGTTGCAAATTTGATTGTCTAGTTTCACTGATATCAGTAAAGTGACAAGATGACACATACTAGCTGCAAATATGTCTGTGAGGTTAAAAATCTTTAATAAGGGGTATTCCATAGACTAAGGTGTTGTAACTACACTTCTTTGGGAGTGTAGTTGAGGTCAGGCTCCATAAAGGAAGATAGAGAGACCAGGAGGTTCGATGAACACTCACCTTAAAGGAAAGTAGGTAAGTAAGGCAGTCTTCTAATTCATATCATCAATGGAACCATCTCATTGAGTTGTCTCTGATTATGTCCATGAATCAAACTGGAGGACGCTCAGAAATTTAATGATTCCAGAGAACAATGAAATCCTAAAGTATTATGAGAACATGCGCGATTCAATGGAAAGATCATGCGAGCATATTGATGACTATTATTTTCGTATACAATTGCTTAAATAAGATCACGATGAGATCGGACCATGATCCTTGTTGGGTATAACTTGGTTCTTTATTAAATATACCGGTATTTGGTGTGGTAGTGCTAACCAACCAATTGCAAAGCCTGTAGGACATACATTATTATTTGCCACAAAGAGCAGTAAGAAGAATGAAGTATAAACACTCGCCTTGTGGTGCGAGGTTTCTCATAAAGCCCTGGAATTGTTTACTCTCTTATAATGAATGTTACAGCGTTCTGCTATTTAGTTAGCTTGGTAGTTTCAAAAGGATTTGACATGTAACATTTTTATATGGTTATTTCATATATCTCTGTATGATTTATGGATGACTCGATTACGGAGTGCGTTAGCAATTAGATTGGAATGCTCATTTACGGATTGAAACAATCCAAGCGGATTTGATATACTCGCTTAAGTGACTTTTTGATTGGGAAGGGATAAACAAGTAAGGTATTTTTCCCCTGGGTACTCACAAAGAAATTTCTTTATTTGGAATTGTAAATATCGATGTCGATGGTATGGACATGGTATATACTCTTAATATATAATAAAATATTTTACGAGCTCTTGAAATTCGAATTTTAGATGAATATCCTGGGAAAGCTACGATCGATGGAGCTCGTGGTATCTTATTCACCAATTTGCATATGTCCAAAGTTATCGTGCAATTTAACAAAGATATGTATCATGCGAGCACTCCTATAATTAGTTGATGTTCGAATGTAAGTAAATAACCATTCCGTATAAAGGAAGATGAAGAAGATGTGATTTGGAAATGAAATTCCCTATTTAAGTGCAATAAATGTATTGTTGTACTTATTACAATGTACTCACCAAATATTTCATCCTTAGTGAAATGGTTAGCTAAATATATCTGAGCGCCTCAAACGCCTTTGAAATGGTGTAATAAACGTAATCATATAAGTTTGTTTTATATCTACAAAGGCATAAAGAGGACCGCTAAAAGGAAGTCTCAATCTAAAAGTTTTTGATTATGAAGGTACAATAGTCTTTTAAATCAAAAAGTAATCGGGGGAGACATGACTCGACTTATTTACTAAGTCGTTACCTATACTCACTTCGGAAAATACATGACTAAAGAAACTCGGTCTAAAAAATCTCATGAATGGAATCGGGGAGATGTCGACATCATGGGGAGGATCCAAGGATATGACGCCAACACATTTTACTTCGAAATGTGAATTTTGTTTTGCTATTTTTCCTTTGATCGAGATTAGTTTTTCCCACATGGTTTTATTACTTGATAGGGTTTTTAGTGACACAACAACAAATATACCGGCCTACTTGTTAGATGTTGAAGACCTAAGGATCGCATTGATACCGCTAAACAATATCGGAATCAAAGGAATAAAAATGATAGTTTTCAAGCGAAACCACTTCCCGAATCAAAGACAACGAAGTAAGGATCGATCGCAATGGTTTCCAACACAAAACACTATTGTCGTTTGCATCAATAATCGGGTTTTCGACAAAAGGCGAAATTCGGGACATATCACGTGCATTATTTTTCATTTGTCAAGGTTTTATCCTACTGGGTTTTTACTTGTCAAGGTTTTAACGAGGCACATATGCGAGTCCTACTCTGTTATAGAGTTTCTTAATGTTGTACCTAATTTAGGTTTTGTCCCTATAGATTTTCCTGGCATTTTAATGAGGCAATTGACTTAAACACAATGGTCATCGAGGAAAGAACTACATTTGAAGAATCACATTCAAGCATTATATGTGAAGCATTTTGTCATGTACTTGACTAGGAGAGGAGGTGCCCATATCCCATCCATTGTCACTAGATATATATTAGTGATAGTAGTAGTATTTAGCTTATTCTTGGTTGCCTTTATCAATTGTATGGGAGGGTTAGGATGTAACCATCTGGGTTGTAAGTGGTCGTTTGATGTTATGTATGGGTCGACCTGGATATATAAGCCAAGAGACTCTGTAATGAATCCTATCTAACATTAATTCATTTGAATCGTTTATTCGATTTAGAAAAGTGTTCTTTATGAACTCAATTCTTGATTCGTGAGAATCGAATTACCACCCAAGTTTCCATCCATCTTGTCATTGTACAAACTTGGTACATGACAC
>JAJJWW010008673.1:0-117634 GCA_023531295.1 Papaver armeniacum | reverse complement strand
ACCGTAAGCCATATTTCACGTATTTATACCCATTGCTTTGGCCACCCGTCTCGCCCTAGGCTTGCAAGACTTGTGCAACTAAGTCAACATGGCAAAAAATGCGTGCCGATGCTTTGCCCAAACCGCATCACCGCGAAGCCATATTTCCAGCCCATTATCTGTGTTTATACCATCTCTGGCGCCCTAGGCTTGCAAGACTTGCAACTAGGTCAACATGGCCGTACGTGCCATTGGCATGCCAACACGTACCGCAAGCCATATATTCCCAAGCCGTTATGCCATCGTGCACACGCCAAATATAGCGCCCAGGCTTGCAAGACTTGCAACTAGGTCAACATGGTCGTGACGTGGCATTGGCACATGCCAACACGTACCGCGCAAGCCATATTTCCAAGCCGTTTATGCCATTGGCACACGCCAAATATAGCGCCTAGGCTTTCAAGACTTGCAACTAGTAACACGGCCAGATGTGCCATCGGGGTACATGCCAACACGCACTACAAGCCATATTTCCAAGTCGCTATGCCATTAGACGCGCCAAATATAGCGCCCAGGTTTGCAAGACTTGCAACTAGGTGAACATGGCCGACGCGCCATTGGCACATGCCAAACACACACGCCGGTAGCCTAACTTGCAAAACCGTGCAACCTACCACCAAGGCCACTACCAAACGGCGCATGCCATTGGCACACACGCCAAACACACACGCCGGTAGCCTAACTTGCAAACCGTGCAACCTACCACCATGGCGTTCCACACACGCCATCGCACATGCCACACACGCCACTAGCTCGGCATTTCCACTTGCGCCGAGGTGCAACTCGCAACAAAAAGGCATTCCGCACATGCCATTGGCACATGCCACATGCGCCCCTAGAAAGACCACTTGCACTCAAGATGCAACCAACAATCGAGACGTCAACACAAACGGGGGATGCTTTCTAGGGTTTTGGTTTGGCGGTCACAAAGATGCAGCGTACACTACACTCACATTAAGAAAAGCGTGAAAAGGAATAAAGCGGTCAAATAAAGAGGAAATAATGGTGAAAACGTTTTCACCCATTAACACCATGAAGTTAACACCTCTCTCATTATTTCACCCTTTACTCTCTTCCTTCATGGACTGGGTACGTTTCATCTCGACTTGTATAAATAGGTCTTACCTATTTCCACCGTGACGACAAGTCTCTTTGGCCAGAGAAAAAAATACTACACTCTCGGAAAAGGCAACTTTGCAAGCTCTCCAAAAAGCTTTCATCTCTTGCAAGCTTCCCTAAGCTTTCACTTCGATACAAGTCGAGATACTACTCTCCCGTAACTATTCTCGTCTCAACACCTTTCTTTGCTTCCTCCCAAATCAACCCTCTCCTCCACTTGACCGAAGCAAGTCTCGGAACGGCCATTTCTTGGTTTAGTGCGGACTTGTACAGATTGATCTCGAATCTATAAAGTGCTCACGTGCATATTTGTTTAGGGTTTAAACCAGCTTTCCTCACTCACCTACCGAATTTACCGAAATCGCAAACGATTTTCACCTATAAACAATTGGCACCACGAGCGGGAGGATCGATCCCATCGGCTACAATATCGATCGTCGATCTCGTTCTTCGACCCAGATGTCAAGATGGTAGGGGAAGGCGACTCAATCCGACTCAACTACCGACGACCCTATTAATAGTTGTAAAACTACACAAGAAAACCTGGGACTTGTCAAGATGCATTACTCAATCCTAGGGACTCGCTCAAGATGCTAACAACGATTGGGGACTTGTTTGGCGATGCTGCAAAGAAAGCCAGCCGACAAAAAACCTAGCTTTTACATGGAGAGGGCGTGTTCGAAACCTATGAAGTGAGTAAATTCAGACGGGCAAGATATACAATCTATTTTTAAAGTTCTTAGTAAAAACGTCATACTACTCGAATCTTGTGCCTATTGCTAGCACACACTTTCATAAAAGCAATATTCCTTTCCCAAAACATAATCGGGTCATATTATCAAACCATTCATCCCGTAAATAATCCAATACCCTAAAAAGCTACCAAATTTGTCTATCAAAGGTCAAGTTTTGAACCAGGACATCCAATATGTCTTTCAAAAAAAAAAAAAACCTAAATGAAAGTTTAACGGAGAAACGTTCCAGGAAAATCATCCAACATAAGTCTGCTCTTCTTGAGAAAGTCAACTTCGCATCTTCAAGAGCCGCTCTCTTCATAGTCAACATCTTGGAAAGCTTTTCGAGTTCCATCTCCCGTCGTGCAATCTCCTCGGCGGAAAGGCTTTCGATTCTTTGCATCTTTCAACTTTTGGATCTCAACAAGGCCTTCGACAAACCACGAAGTGTTGAACTCCTTTCTACGCACACGTCGAGATGGTGCTCCAGTCGATAATAACGTCTTGAACGGTGTGACCGGTCCACCTCACGCATGTCCTCGATGGAAGATAAAGCCTCTTCCACACGCAACCAGTATAAATCGACTAGTGACTTTCTTGGTTGTAGCATGTGTCCGTTCTTCTCCTGTTACCGGTGTAATAACGCCTCATGCTTAGTCGGAACGCTTTGGCCGCCAACCAAAGACATGACCTTTCGGGATAAGGAACCAAGTACGGGGGATCAAAAATGGCGCCCGCACCTGGCCTCACTACTCGCAGAGTCTTCTTCCATGTCTACGACAACCCATCGAGAATCATCCACCGTTTGAACCACATCCATGCTCCGGCAATTGGCTAACGCCTATCTCCAAGTCACCAACGGTCACCAAAGGCAAGTTTTCGTGCGGCTCTACCCCAGAATCATCCTCCGAACCGGTTCCTCCTGAACTTGAGCCGAGATATTTCCCAAAAGAGGAAACAAAAGAAAGAAAAGAAGTGCGAAACTCACCAACCACTTCCCAAATGGCAACCGGTCTTCTTGGGAGGAATCACTCTCACTTGTCGAACCCTCTTATCTCTCTCGACTCATCATCGCCTATGAGAAGGCTCAATCTTGCTGGAGTTCTTTGAAGAATTGCCGTCTCCACGGCAACGCCGCAAGAGCAGCAAAGCATTAACACTCACCGAAGCCCGAAGGAACAAGACACATGTTCTCAGCCGAAATTCACGTGTTTTGAGACAAACCAATGAAGAGGCGACACATACACCTGTTATTGGAAGAACTGAAAGACACAAGAGCCGTGGGAGGATCTTGTGAAATCGTCCGAACCCGCCAAAGACGATTCTCGTTCTCCGTTCCTTGGCACAGGGGCTTTCCGAATTGCTAGGCAACTTTCGCTTGGGATCTCTCAACATTGGATACTCCTTCAAAACTGGCGGGAAGGTTTGCAAAGAACGTTTTCCACCATGTTATTCACAAAATCTCGGATCATAATAAACTCGTCGCACCAAAACTCATTATAGCCAAAGGTCGTCGAAGTTACTCTTCCCATTTGAAAGAAGGGAAGACGCATACCCGAGCTTAAAGGCACTCAAGCGCCAAGGGCGACACGCAATGAATCATAGGGATCACCGGCCGGTAAACAAGAGGCACCCCCTTGATCGAAACCCATGTTGACGGCAAAGACGTTCAATATTGTACAGCGGCTATGGAAAGACCCCACGAAGAAAGATGGTATATAACCGGGCAAGCATCTTTGAATGAACAGGTTTTCACCAACGCTCAAATCGTCATCAGAAGACAAAGACATGAGCGGAGCGAGAAGCAAAGGTGTCAATTTGAGTCAGCGACCTGTGGGCCTACCCCCATGGACGAAAATTGATTTCATGCAACTTATCAAGAAAACTGTAAGCTCACACCAATTCTTGGACGCCCTGTTCACCCATCGAAGAATTCGAGAGCCCCCCAACTCACGGAAGCGAGGCAACGGTTTCGGAGTATACTTCTCGAAGTGCTCCCATAGCCGTACTTTGCGGAAAAGCAACGTGCACATATGAATCCACTTTCGTGAAACCATTCGAAACTTGCATGTTCGCAACTAGGTGATCCGGATGCACATACGGGAACCAAGGAACAACTTTCCAATGGGAAGAACTTCACCTTTTGCCAACTTCACAACAATCGCTAACAACTCCTACTTATTCCTTTCTTGCCGAACCATCATCAAAATGTCTGAAGGACAAACTGAGAGCCAAAAATGCGGCGACATGAAGATCATCGCACTCTGCCTTCCAGCTCCAACTGTCCAGGAAACCATTGAGATATCCACCAACCGTAGGCACCTTTCATCCTCTTTCCTGGCAGAATCCTTCGACTTCGCAATGGAGTCTTTCCAGCAAAATTCCCCAACTTAGCGGCAGTGTCATCCCGCATCTCCACCTCCTTTCGCATAATTGGATTTTAAGATTCCCGATTCTTGGGAAGATTCAAGAAGAGAGCCACACTCTCCAAGGAGAAAAGTTATCTCGCCCCATCTACATATGATTGTATGGGTGTCCGAACACCATCTCTGAGATGAAAGCAACCAAGCTCCGGGATATCCTTCCTAATCCTGGAGATTTCTCAAGTCTTGACAAGATCAATGACCTGCGCCGAGTCAAGTTGGTATTTATATGCTCCTTGCTCACCATGAACTCAACCCATCTATCAAAAGAACGCAATGGGCTTTGACACATCCCGAAGTCAATGTTGGAAGAACAATATACCCGTTTATGAAGACGAGAATCGAATGGTGGTCTCTGGCAAACCGAACGTGTCTTCCTTTCATCCTCACCACCAATTAGCAAAATTGGCACGAAACCTGGGTGATTCATCCGAGCGGGGGCGAGGGCTCTAGTGAAGAATTCATCATCTGTGTTCGGTTTGGAATTATGGGCATCCTTCGACGAGGTGAAATTTGATTCAGGTAACATCTTATCGAATTCCTTCATAACAATTTGGTAATGAGATATCTGCACAAAACAAACGGAGAAAGACGAGATTATCTCCCACGACACATAATCGTACCCAACAAAAAAAAAAGAAGGGAAGGAGGACTATATATATTTTATTCGCCTTCGGGTTCAAGACTATATACAGTATTTTATTCAAAAATATATATAGTTTTCGGTAATTATATATGGAGCATCCTCATGGGTTCAAAATACACACGCGTCAGATTTTCTTCTTCGGGTTCAAATATTTCTTTCAGACCGAAAGTTCATATATGCAATATTTCCTTCCTACGGGTTCAAACAATATATGCGGTATTTCCCCTTGGTTGCATTCATACAATATTTTCTACAAGAGGCACGCCAAGAAATCTTATGCAAGGATTGTGGAAGCCTACTCTTAAGGTTTACACCTACGTGAAAAGAAAAAAAAGAGAAAGTAATTTCGAAGACATACACTGGAAGGTTTCTCTTTGCCGCTAGTATGAAAAGAGGAAAAATAAAGCGCGGGATGGGAGAAAGGGGCTTTATATATATATATATATATATATAGGCGTGAAGACTTTGAAATAGGGAAGGATTTCCCTTTTACCAAAATCACGCGTGTAAGAAACGGGTGCGACTTCCCAATGTCGCCCCAAGTCACGCCAAGTTGCAAGCACGGCTTCCAAGCCGCACCGCCCCACCAATTGCGCCTCGACCGCAAGCACGCACGGCTTCTACCCACTTGCGCCGGTCCACCAGCTAGCACACTCCCGGTTTCCCAACTCACGCCAACTTCCCAACGTCGCCCAAGTTGCGTCGGGCCCACCACCGTGCGCGGACCTCCGATTTGTGCAAAACTACCGTAGGCAAGGATTCCAAATCCCTATTTATAAAGGTCGAGACAAGCCTCCTTCAATTTTCTTTTACGGTTTCTTGTTAATAGTTTGTCACCATCTTATGCTTACCTCATGACAAAGCCCCTGATCGAGCTGCTAGGGAACTTAATGTTGATGGTGGTTTTTAAACAAGGGGTAAAATCGTAAAACCCCATGACCTGGTGTTACCCGCAACACATTAACTAAGAGCATTTAACTCGGTGTAAATAATTAATAGGGGTATTTTTTCAAAATACCCAGTTAGGGTTTTCAACATAGAACCTAATTCCAAAAACCAAGCCGCATATCGCGCACCATGGCAACAATGCCAAATCAAAGCGCATCTTTGCGCACACCATGGCAACAATGCCAAACCAAGCGCATATCAAGCGCGACCATGGCAACAATGCTAAATCAAGCCGCATGTTGCGACCATGGCAACAATGCCAAACCAAGCCGCATCTTTGCACCATGGCAACAATGCCAAACCAAGCCGCATCTTGCGACCATGGCAACAATGCCAAACCAAGCCGCATCTTCCTTTCGACCATGGCAACAATGCCAAACCAAGGCATCTTTGCGCTTTCCATGGCAACAATGCCAAACCAAGCCGCATCTGCGCACCATGGCAACAATGCCAAACCAAGCCGCATCTTTGCACCATGGCAACAATGCCAAATCAAGCGCGTCTTTGCGAACCATGGCAACAATGGCAAACCAAGCGCTGCTTTAGCAGACCATGGCAACAATGCCAAAGCAAGCGCACAGCTCGCACCATGGAAACAACGCCAAAACCAAGCCGCTATGCCATTGGCACACGCCAAATATAGCGACCTAGGCTTGCAAGACTTGCAACTAGGTCAACATGGTCAGTACGTGCCATTGGCACATGCCAACACGTCATCGCAAGCCATATTTCCAAGCCGCTATGCCATTGGCACATGCAAAATATAGCGCCCTAGGCTTGCAAGACTTGCAACTAGGTCAACATGGCCGTACGTGCCATTGGCACATACCAACACGTCTTAAAACATATTTCCAAGCTGCTATGCCATTGGCACATGCCAAATATAGCGCCCTAGGCTTGCAAGACTTGCAACTAGGTCAACATGGACGTACGTTCCATTGGCACATGCCAACACGTACCGCAAGCCATATTTCCAAGCCGCTATGCCATTGGCATATGCCAAATATACCTCCCTAGGCTTGCAAGACTTGCAACTAGTTCAACATGGCCGTACGTGCCATTGGCACATGCCAACACGTACCGCAATCCATATTTCAAGCCGCTATGCCATTGGCACACGCCAAATATAGCGCCCTAGGCTTCTAAGACTTGCAACTAGGTCAACATGGCCGTGCGTGCCATTGGCACATGCCAACACGTACCACAAGCCATATTTCCAAGTCGCTATGCCATTAGCACGCGCCAAATATAGTGCCCTAGGTTTGCAAGACTTGCAACTAGGTCAACATGGCCGTCGTGCCATTGGCACATGCCAAACACACACGCCGGGTAGCCTAACTTGCAAAACCGTGCAACCTACCACCAAGGCCACGCCCTAACGCCACGCATGCCATTGGCACATGCCAAACACACACGCTGGTAGACTAACTTGCAAACCGTGCAACCTACCACCAAGGCATTCCACACACGCCATTGGCACATGCCACACACGCCACTAGCAACTCTGGCATTGCCACTTGCGCTGAGGTGCAACTCGCAACAAAGGCATTTCGCACATGCCATTGGCACATGCCACATGTGCCCCTAGCAACACCACTTGCATTCAAGATGCAACCAACACTCGAGACGTCAACACAAACGGGGATGCTTTCTAGGGTTTTGGTTTGGCGGTCAAGACATGCAACGTACACTATGCTCACATTAAGAAAGCGTGAAAAGGAATAAAGCGTTCAAATAAAAGAGGAAATAATGGTGAAAACGTTTTCACCCATTAACACCATGTTACCACCTCCTCTCATTATTTCACCCTTTACTCTCTTCCTTCATGAGACCGGGGTCGTTTCAATCTCGACTTGTATAAATAGGTCTTACCTATTTCCACCCGATGATAAGTCTCGGTCGGGAGAAAAATACTACACTCTCGAAAAGGGAACTTTGCAAGCTCTCCAAAAGCTTTCATCTCTTACAAGCTTCCTAGCTTTTACTTTTCGATACAAGTCGAGATACTACTCTCCCGGAACTATTCCCGGTCTCAACACCTTTCTTTGCTTCCCTCCCCTAATCAACCCTTCTCATCCATTTTGTGACCAAAGCAAGTCTGGAACGGCCATTTCTTGGTTTAGGCCGGACTTGTACAAATTAATCTCCCGAATCTATAAAGTGCTCACGTGCAGCACATTTGATTAGGTTTTAAACCGTTTCTCACTCACCTACCGAATTTACTTGAAATCGGCGAAACGATTTTCACCCATAAACAATTGGCGACCACGGCGGGAGGATCGATCTACCGGCTACAATATCCCGGCTGTCGATCTCGTTCTTGAACCCGGATGTCAAGATGGTAGGGAAGGCGACTCAATCCGACTCAACTACCCAGACGACCCGGTTAATAGTTGTAAAAACTACATAAGAAAACGGGGACTTGTCAAGATGCTATTACTCAATCCTAGGGACTCGCCAAGATGCTACCGGGGCGATTGGGGACTTCTTTGGCGATGCTACCGGAAAGCCACCAAAAAAAACCGCCTTTTACATGGAGAGGCGTGTTCGCAAAACCTATGAAGTGAGTAAATTCGGATCGGGCAAGATATACAATCTATTTTTAGGTTCTTAATAAAACCGTCATACTCACCGAGTCTTGTGCCTATTGCTAGAACACACTTTCATAAAAGAAATATTCCTTTCCCAAAACATAATCGAGTCATATTATCAAAACCATTCATCCAGAAATAATCCAATACCTAAAAAGCTACCATTTGTCTATCAAAGGTCAAGTTTTGAACCCGACATCCAATATGTCTTTCAAAAAAAAAAAAAAACCTAAATGAAAGTTTAACGGAGAAACGTTCAAGGAAAAATCATCCAATAGAAGTCCTTTCTTCTTGAGAAAGTCAACTTCGCATCTTCAAGAGCCGCTCTCTTCATAGTCAACATCTTAGAAAGCTTTTCGAGTTCCATCTCTGTCGTGCAATCTCCTCGGCGGAAAGGCTTTCGATTCTTTGCATCTTTCAACTTTTGGATCTCGACAAGGCCTTCGACAAACCACGAAGTGTTGAACTCCTTTTCTACGCACACGTCGCGATGGTGCTCCCGGTCGGCAATAACGTCTTGGAAACGGTGTGACCAAATCCCTCACGCATGTCCTCGATGGAAGATAAAGCCTCTTCCACACGCTTAACCAGGGAAAATCGACTAGTGACTTTCTTGGTTGTAGCCATGTGTCCGTGCTTCTCCCGGATTCCGGTGTACAACGCCTCATGCTTAGTCGGCACGCTGAATCCGCCAACCATCACATGACTTTGGATAAGGAACCAAGTACGGGGGATCAAAAATGGCGCTGCACACTCGGCCTCACTACTCCATGAGGGTCTTCTTCCATGTCTCTGACTGACAACCATCGAAGAATCATCCACGGTTTGAACCACATCCATGCCCGGCAATTGGCTAACGCTTTATCTCCAAGTCACCAAAGGTGGTCACCAAAGGCAAGTTTTCGTGCGGCTCTACCCAATCATCCTCCGAACTGGATTCCTCTGCGAACTTGAGTCGGATATTTCCCAAAAGAGGAAACAAAAGAAGAAAGAAAAGAAGTGCGAAACTCACCAACCACTTCCCAAACGGAACCAGTCTTCCGGAGGAATCACTCTCACTTGTCGAACCCTCTTCTCTCTCGACTCATCATCGCTATGAGAAGGCTCAATCTCTTTGGAGTTCTTTGAAGAAATTGCCGGAGTCTCCACGGCAACGTGCAAGAGCAACGTGAAAGCATTAACACTAAAGCCCCCGAAGGGAACAAGACACATGTTCTCACCAAATTCACGTATTTGAGACAAACCAATGAAGAGGCGACACATACCCGGTTATTGGAAGAACCGAAAGACACAAGAGCCGTGGGAGGATCTCGTGAAACCGTCCGGAACCCGCCCGGCCACGATTCTTCGTTCTCCGTTCCCTTGGCACAGGGGCTTTCGAATTGCTAGGCAACTTTCGCTTGGGATCTCTCAACATTGGATACTCCTTCAAACTGGCTGGGAAGGTTTTGCAACGAACGTTTTCCACCATGTTATTCACAAAATCTCGGATCATAATAAACTCGTCGCACCAAAACTCATTATAGCCAAAGGTCGTCGGTTACTCTTCCCATTTGAAAGAAGGGAAGACGGATACCCGCTTAAGGGCACTGCGTCAAGGGCGACACGCAATGAATCCTTAGGGATCACCGGCCGGTAAACAAGAGGCACCCCTTGATCGAAACCCATGTGACGAGCAAAGACGGTCAATATTGTAGCGGCTATCCTGAAAGACCCCACGAAGAAAGACGGTATATAACCTAGACAGGCATCTTTGAATGAACAGTTTTCACCAACGCTCAAATCGTCATCGAAGACAAAGACATGAGCGGAGCGAAGCAAAGGTGTCAATTTGAGTCCACCGACCTATGGGCCGCCCCATGGACGAAAATTGATTTCATGCAACTTATCAAGAAAAACTAACCAAGCTCACACCAATTCTTGGACGCTGTTCACCCATCTAAGAATTCGAGAGCCCCCCAACTCACGGGAAGCGAAGGCGGCGGTTTCGGAGCATACTTCTCGAAGTGCTCCCACAGCGGACTTGCGAGGAAAAGCAACGTGCACATATGAATCCACTTTCGTGAAACCATTGAAACTTGCATGTTCGCAACTAGGTGATCCGGATGCACATACAGGGAACCAAGGAACAACTTGCCAATGGGAAGAACTTCACCCTTTGCCAACTTCACAAAGAATCGCTAACAACTCCGGTCTTATTCCTTTCTTGCCGAACCATCATCAAAAATGTCTCTAGACAACCCGAGAGAGCCAAAAATGCGGCGACATGAAGATCATCGCTTTTACCATTCGGGCTCCAACTCGTCCGAAACCATTGAGATATCCACCAACCGTAAAGGGCACCTTTCATCCCTCTTCCTGGCGAGAATCCTTCGACTTCGCAATGGAGTCTTTCCGAGCAAAATTCCCCAACTTAGCGGCCAGGTCATCCCGCATCTCCACCTCACTTTCGAGATAATTGGATTTTAAGATTCCCGATTCTTAGGAAGATTCACAAGAGAGCCACACTCTCGAAGGAGAAAGTTATCTCGCCCCATCTACATATGATTGTATGGGTGTCCTACACCATCTCTGGAGATGAAAGCAACCAAGCACAGGATATCCTTCCTAATCTGGAGATTTACTTTGAAGTCTTGACGAGATCAATGACTGCGCTCGAGTCAAGTTGGTATTTATATGCTCCTTGCTCACCATGAACTCAACCCATCTATCAAAAAAGAACGCAATGGGCTTTGACACATCCACGAAGTCAATGTTGGAAGAAGAATATACCCCTTTATGAAGACGGAACCGAATGGTGGTCTGCGGGCAAACCCGAACGTGTCTTACTTTCATCCTCACCACCCGAGTTAGCAAAATTGGCACGAAATGGGTGATTCTTTCCGAGGCGGGCGAGGGCTCTAGTGAAGAATTCATCATCTCGTGTTCGGTTTGGAATTATGAGCATCCTTCGACGAGGTGAAATTTGATTCGGGTAACATCTTATCGAATTCCTTCATAACAATTTGGTTATAAGATATCTGCACAAAACAAACGGAGAAAAGAAGTTATCTCCCCGACACATAATCGTACCCAACAAAAAAAAGAGGGGGAAGGAGGACGTATTTCATTCGGGTTCAAGACTATATACACAATATTTTATTCGGGTTCAAATTATATACGGAGCATCCTCTTCGGGTTCAAAATACACACGCAGTATTTTCTTGTGGTTCAAATATTTCTTTCGAGGCCCGAAAGTTCATATATGCAATATTTCCTTCGGAGTTAAACAATATATGCAGTATTTCCCTTGGTTGCATACATACAATATTTTCTACAAGAGGCACGCCAAGAAATCATATGCAAGGATTGTGGAAGCGCCTACTCTTAAGGTTTACACCTACGTGAAAAGAAAAAAAAAAGAGAGAAAAGTACTCGAAGACATACCTGGAAGCTGTTTCTCTTTGCCGCTAGTATGAAAAGAGGAAAGAATAATGCGCAGGATGGGGAGAAAGGGGCTTTATATATATATATATATATATATATAGGCGTGAAGACTTTGAAATAGGGAAGGATTTCCCTTTTACCAAAATCACGTGTAAGAAACGGTGCGACTTCCCAATGTCGCCCAAGTCACGCCCGTGCAAGCACGGTTTCCAAGGCCGCACCGGCCCCACCAATCTTCTTCCCACCGCAAGCACGCCGACGGCTTCTTACACTTTGCGCCGGTCCCACCAGCTAGCACACTCAGTTTCCCAACTCACGCCAACTTCCCAACGTCGCCCAAGTTGCGCCGGGCCCACCAATTGTGCCAGCCTCCGATTTGTGCAAAACTACGAGGAGGCAAGGATTCCAAAATCCTATTTATAGAAGGTCGAGACAAGTCTCCTTCAATTTTCTTTACGGTTTCTTTGATAGTTTGTCACCATCTTATGCTTACCTGCAACAAAGCCCCATTTCCGAGCTAAGAGGGACTTAATGTTGATGGTGGTTTTTAAACAAGGGGTAAAATCAGAAACCCCATGACCTAGTGTTACCCAACACATTAACTAAGAGCATTTAACTCGGTGTAAATAATTAATAGGGGTATTTTTTCAAAATACAGTTAGGGTTTTCAACACGCAACCCTAATTTCAAAACCAAGCCGCATATCTGCGCACCATGGCAACAATGCCAAATCCAAGCCGCATCTTCGCGCACTCGGCAACAATGCCAAACCAAGGCTGCATCTTTGCAGCACCATGGCAACAATGCCAAATCAAGCCGCATCTTTGCGCACCATGGCAACAATGCCAAACCAAGCCGCATCTTTCGCCTGCGCCATGGCAACAATGCCAAACCAAACCGCATCTTCGCCGCACCATGGCAACAATGCCAAACCAAACCGCATCTTTGCGCACCATGGCAACAATGCCAAACCAAGCCCCATCTTCGCGCACCATGGCAACAATGCCAAACCAAGCCGCATCTCGCGCAGACCATGGCAACAATGCCAAATCAAGCCGCATGTCGCGCACCATGGCAACAATGCCAAACCAAGCCGCATGCTGCGCACCATGGCAACAATGCCAAACCAACCCGCACACTGCGCACCATGGCAACAATGCCAAACCAAGCCGCACACTGCGCACCATGGCAACAACGCCAAAAAAAAGACGCTATGCCATTGGCACACGCCAAATATAGCGCCCAGGATTGCAAGACTTGCAACTAGGTCCACATGGCCGTCGTGCCATTGGCACATGCCAACACGTCTCTTGGGCCATATTTCCAAGCCGCTATGCCATTGGCACATGCCAAATATAGCGCCCTAGGCTTGCAAGACTTGCAACTAGGTCAACATGGCCGTACGTGCCATTGGCACATACCAACACGTACCGCAAGGCCATATTTCCAAGCCGCTATGCCATTGGCACATGCCAAATATAGCGCCTAGGCTTGCAAGACTTGCAACTAGGTCAACATGGCCGTACGTTCCATTGGCACATGCCAACACGTACCGCAAGCCATATTTCCAAGCCGCTATGCCATTGGCACATGCCAAATATAGCGCCCTAGGATTGCAAGGCTTGCAACTAGTTCAACATGGCCGTACGTGCCATTGGCACATGCCAGCACGTACCGCAAGCCATATTTCCAAGCCGCTATGCCATTGGAACACGCCAAATATAGCGCCCTAGGCTTGCAAGACTTGCAACTAGGTCAACATGGCCGTACGTGCCATTGGCACATGCCAACACGTACCACAAGCCATATTTCCAAGTCGCTATGCCATTAGCACGCGCAAATATAGCGCCCTAGGTTTGCAAGACTTGCAACTAGGTCAACATGGCCGTACGTGCCATTGGCACATGCCAAACACACACGTCTTGTAGCCTAACTTGCAAACCGTGCAACCTACCACCAAGGCCACGACCACTAACAGCCACGCATGCCATTGTCACATGCCAAACACACACGCCGGTAGCCCTAACTTGCAAACCGTGCATCCTACCACCAAGGCGTTCCACACACGCCATTGGCACATGCCACACACGCCACTTGCGGCTCCGGCATTGCCACTTGCGCTAGAGGTGCAACTCGCAACAAAGGCATTCCGCACATGCCATTGGCACATGCCACATGCGCCCTAGCGGCACCACTTGCATTCAAGATGCAACCAACACTCGAGACGTCAACACAAGCGGGGATGCTTTCTAGGGTTTGGTTTGGCGGTCCATGACATGCGGCGTACACTACGCTCACATTAAGAAAGCGTGAAAAGGAATAAAGCGGTCAAATAAAAGAGAAATAATGGTGAAAACGTTTTCACCCATTAACACCATGCAGTTACCACCTCCTCATTATTTCACCCTTTACTCTCTTCGTTCATGAGACCAGGGTACGTTTCAATCTCAACTTGTATAAATAGGTCTTACCTATTTCCACTGCACAATAAGTCTCGGTCGAGAAAAAATACTACACTCTCGGAAAAGGAACTTTGCAAGCTCTCCAAAAGCTTTCATCTCTTGCAAGCTTCCTAAGCTTTCACTTTCGATACAAGTCGAGATACTACTCTCCCCCGAGAACTATTCTCGTCTCAACACCTTTCTTTGCTTCCCTCCCAAATCAACCCTTCTCCTCCACTTTGTGACCGAAGCAAGTCCGGAACGGCCATTTCTTGGTTTAGGCCGGACTTGTACTGATTGATCTCTCGAATCTATAAAGTGCTCACGTGCGGACATTTGTTTAGGGTTTAAAACCAGTTTCTCACTCACCTACCGAATTTATCAAATCGCGAAACGATTTTCACCCATAAACAATTGGTTAATATGGTTTTGTGTTTCTAAGATTTGTTGATAAAAGGTCTAATCACTTTTCTCGGTTTGTGTGTTTAGTGTTTGAGATCTTTTTGATACTAACATCATTGTTGTTATATGGCATGTAAGCAAGAGATTTCAAGCAGAAGCAGGGCACATGTGAGAGATTTAAATGCAATTTATAATAGACCTTCTTGAAGTTGAGAAGCTTCAAGTTCCCACCATGAGAGAGCACATATAACTGGTCATCATATTGCCTATCACAGAATGGACATTCACCCTCTATAGAGTGTCGAAATAATCCTTCACGAGCTGCTTCTAACTTTCCCGTTTAGATCATTTATGGAACTTTAGGATGTTAGGTAACATTATTAAACTTTTACTCTGTACATGTTAATATAAGATCTTATGCAATAATGATAATGATTTGTAATTGTGGTTGCTTCTTATGCAATAATGATACTTTGTTAGAAGAGTGTAAACACAGTTGGATTTGTATGTAACTCCAACAGATAAACCACTGATCAATTTGTCTCTGCACTGCTCTGTAGCGAAGGCAGATCTCTTTGGTTCTCAAGTGGGTTACAGATTTCATCAAGGTAACAATGTGTCAATGAAGAAGGGTCTAATTTCTTTGTTAGAACAAAGATTGAACATCGATGAATTCAAAATGGGCAGTTGCATTTTCTGGCAAATCGGGAAGGCTAGAAATAGTTTATTTTTGACAGAATGACCATTAATACTTCCAAGATTATTCTGGAGGCTCATTAGTCAAGAAGAGAGCCAGTTCCTGAGTGGTCTTCACCTGAAGCTGAAATGACAAAAATAAACGTTGAAGCTGCTTTCAAGCATATCCATTTACTAACAGATCCTGTCACTGTTTTTTCTATGCGCTGTTGTCCCTATCCTCTAAAGAAACCTCTCAATATTCTATTCATTAGGGAAAGAAAAAATGACTATGTCTACCTAATTTATGAACCTAGCATTATGTTTGGCTTTTTTTTTTTTTTTTTATTAAGTGATTCCTGTAGTTATTTAACAAATCGCTAGTTATGGTGCCTTTTGCGCCAAGATGATCTTTATTTAACTATTCTATGATTTGGAGCCGGATGGGTTTGATACTTGGTAGCAGAAATAAGACCATTACGGTCATGTCATTTAGATCCACATTTGGGGTTGTATCTTTAAAGGAAGACCGAGTAAAAGTTGAATCGTGCCTTAGCACGCAAGACGGCACGTTTATTCGTGTGTCATGTGCTCGTGGATGTGGCGTGCCTAGCTTTTGACTAGTAAAGCACAAAGACGACAACACGTTTAAATCGATGACATCACAAAGACAACACATGGCACGTGAAGCACGCGACTTCGTGTGCCGGGCCGACACGTTTTACACCTCTACTATAGGGTGTCTACATCTTCTTGACTCTTTAACAGTAGTAACCATTTGAAAGCGTTCTTTGGGAACTCATGATCAGAGAAATGTGGTAGTTTTGAGAAGGAATGCTAAGCCAACTGAAAGAATTGCTTTGCAATCCAACTCACTTGTACCAGTACCGCTCACTCTCCGTCCTTGGGTCTACGTTTTGATTTTTGAATGCTCCATTCAATGTGAATTCTCAAAGGGAATTCACTCTAATAGACTCAATTTGTCACGCGATTTGCTTCTCATTTCAAAATATCTCCTAATATGTTGGTTGACTCATAACCTGGCCTGCGATCCTAAATCGCAATGCGAAATCAGTCTAAAATATGCTTGGTGTCCCAGTTGTAAACCCACTCAAATTGCAGGAGAAAATGCTCCACTTTTTTCCACATCTCCAAACGCTGTAACCAAGGTGTAATTAGCTTTACAGTTCTTCTTTCTATTTACGAAAAGTATAATCCACCGAACCAAAATAACCGAGCTGGGCACCGTGTGAGTGGAGGAGTGGGACCCACTTATGCCCATCATTATCCCGATGTACAGAGGGCTCCACTGTGTCCATTGGATTCCTCTCGGTCCCACCACGGTGTTATATTTCGGTGTACCTAGCAAAGCTGTTCTATTTCCTCATGTCCAACGAAAGTATACATACACGGAACCAAAAAAACCGAGCTGGGCATTGTGTGAGTGCAGGGGTGGGACCCACTTCTGCCCACCCATATCCCAAATCTGTTCTATTTACACCCTACTACTTATTGGGTCGTCAGTGTCTACTAGGGCATCATTCTTTAGTTTCTTTGTGCTTTTCACTCTCCGTTCCTTCTTTCTCTGTTTCAAGCTTCCGCCGCCTCAAAAACAACCAAAGACAGATCCGGGATCGATAATGGCTTGTGATGTTGATAATGGATCATCAACAAGAAGAACAAGACACTCAAAGATAATGATATCTCCTCTCAACATAACTAGCATTTTTGTAACTGTTAATGGTAGTTTACCATAAAACACTCTTGGTGGAAAGGAGGGAATCCACTCTGACGTATGACCATTCTAGTCACAGGTAAAATCTTACCTTGATTCAGTTATAGTTAGCTTTGATCTTTTGAATGCTTCTATTTTTAACATTTTTGTTTTTTGGATTTTCGAGAAGGGGTTTTTCTTGACATCATCTAGATATTTTGGGTGAATTATTATTTTTTGTGGTTAGGTTCTAAGGGTTTTTTGTTTAGGAAGAATTTGCTGTGATGATTAGGGGAAATTTCAATGGTTCTATTTGGGTTTAGATTTTAGATTTTATTTTGTAATTTCATTTGGTTTGATGTGCTTAAATTTGTAACTTGTTCCTATTTCTCTTTGTATTTCGGCTCTAGAATTCCTTTTAGTTGAGTGTCTAGTTAATCATTCCGCACAATGTTTTCTGGTTGTTATTACTTGAAATGGGGATGTCTAGCAAAGTAAACAGATAGGGAAGTAGAGGGTTTTGGGGCATTGCAGGCATCCTAGGATTAGAAAGCTCAATTTTGCAAAACAGAATGAAAATGACAACAGATCAAGTGCAATTTGTAAAGGACCACCACAAAGTTGAGAAACTTCAAGTATACAACCAAAATTGGAGACAGAACAGCTAGTCTTGGTTATTATATTGGCAATCTAGCTACCACTTAATCCTCCTGCTTGTGGGCATTAACACATTATAGTGTCAAAATAATCCTTAACGAGCCGCTTATAACTTTCCATTTAGCTCAGTCCTGGCACTTCAACACATTACAGTAAGAATACTGGACTTTAATTCCATGCATGTTACTGTTAGTTTTTATGCAACAAGATTCTTTATTTAGAAGGGTGTGAACATGGTTGGTTTTTTGTGGTTTAAAGACTAATTGTGTACTTAAGCTTACCTTAAGTTCAACATAAGTTCTTATGCAATAACGATCACTGTTTCACTTTCTGTAATTATGTGTGTAGTAAAACACCGATTCAGTTTGATTATCTGAATTTTAATAGGTGATCAATGTTTTGGCAATCTATTCCTGTACTAGGGTATCAGCATCTTCTTTAATCATAACTGTAGTAATCATCTGAAAGTCTTCTTGGGAACTCCTTAATTGAGAAATGTGCTAGTTATCTGAACGAATGCTAAGCCGGACTAAAAGAATTGCTTTGCAGGCCAACTTACTCTCACCAGCTCCTCTAATTCTCCTTACTTGGGTTTCTGTAACAGTTTTGTATGTTCCATTAAATGTGAATTTTCTCCTATCAGTTATTTGGGAATGTTACAGTCATTTTCATGCAGATATTTACGGCATGGACAGTATTTTGTGTGCCTTGTCAGTCTTTTCATACAGATATTTATGGTATTCAGCAGTCTCAGACAATATCTGAACTGAGCTTTAATATTTCAAGTGGATCTAGAGATGTACACTTATTTTTGTTTCCAAGTTTAGTTTCCTTTCCCGAACATGGTTATTGCTTTCTGTGTCTGTATGCTATGTTAATGGTGCTTTAATAAGTTTAATTACTGATAAGCTGTCCTATGTTGCTAATGAATGTCTCTTTTCGCGTCATGAAAGAAAAATCTTAATTTTTCCCCTGGTAAGATATTCTCTCTATTTCTTCTTGCTAATTCTATTAGTATAGCATTGTTAGTAACTATTTGTACTGTGTATGATGCTACCTGTTCAGTTTCATTTCTATTTTTAAGGTTTCATTAGTAGCTTTATTTAATTATTTTGTTTTAGAAACTGATCAATGTACTAATTAATTTTTAGGTGAATGACTTCCTTCAAACAGTGTGAAAATGAAGTGGACATGTCAACCAACGCATTACTACAAAGAAGGATACTGAGAATCATAGTGGTGAGTTTTATGTTTTTATAATGTCTAAAAATCAGATAAAACTTTTGCATTTGGCAGATCGTAGATGACATTGACATGAGTAACTGAGTTTTCCCTTGAATAGAATGAAGGTTGATGCATAAATGTTTTAGTTTTTCTTAGAATTACAATTAACTATTGAAAAATAGATTCGGTTCACTTTTTAAAATGTGATGCGATGCTGTAATGCATGTTTGCCTTCACTGTAAATCTTGATAAGTATGGTTTTATGAATTTTGAAGTTTGACAACCTAATAGCGAGAGCACATCTAATCTGGGTCATTATATATAGCTACTACTTAATCCTTCAGTTGTAAAGCGTCAAAATAATCCTTCCTGGGCTCATTCAAATTGTCCCATTTAACTAAATGCTGGCATTTTACTCTGGTTTTATTGGGAACATACACAGAGAAGAACGACGTACACTATGATTTTTCCTCTCAAAATTCAGCCGGAGCCAGAGGTTCGTCCATAGATGCGATAGTGTGTTTCTGTGTAAAGAAGATACTTTCTAGAACGATCTTTCATTGTTATTCTCCATCAAGCTCACCAACCATCTAATGCACATATCCTGGTGTCCTACTTTCCAATGGTCTTTGATTTGTGTTCATTTTCATACTTTGCCTGGTTGATTGTAATAGCTAGGTAAGGAAATGAGCTCTTTAAAGCGGTGGAATTCTCTATGTCAACTTTTTTTTTTTTTCGTTTGGAAGTAAAAGTCTGGATTGTAACCAAACAAATTGATGTAAGAAACGTAATTTTTTGTTTTTTGTTTTTTCTAAAATCGTTTGAGATTCCAGATTCAACTGCATGTGAATGATTGTGTTGTTGTTTTTAATTTTTTTCAATTGCATGAATGAAAAAGATAACATCCTCTTTGAGTTTTTGCAGCTTCAAGAAAAAGTTGCTGCCACTGATAAGTGCATAAATGATCAATAGCAAGTATGTCTAGATTCCAACTTGGAGAATTTTCACCTAACTCAGAAAAATGAAAAATGTAATTCTTTAAACAGAACTCAGACTTACATTAATCCAAACATAATTCCACATTTGAAGTATTTTTTTTATTTTTTATTTTTAATCCTGTTTGAGATTGGTGACAAGGATTTTTAATTTGGGGTTCCAAAGTTCAAAGAAGACCAAACAATCGTCATTGTTTGATGGGGAAGACTCGTAAATGGGAAAGATTACAGTAGAAGGAACAAGAGAGTAACATTGTGAGACGGGCGTTTGTAGACTAATAACATTTGTGTTCATCTTTTGAAATGAATGCCACAGAAGGTGATGCAAATGGTTATTTTATTGGGGAAAATGCATGTGCCTTACTCAAAGTTATTAGAAAAAGAGTTATTTTATAAGACCCGATGAGCTGATTCCTTAAAACTGGAATCACCATAAGAGCAATTCCTATGGCAATGGCCAAACACAAAAATTTGTTTAGGCATATGGATGGTCAAACTGGGTTTTCCACTATGGGAAAGCGTAGTGCGCTGGAAAAATAGACGCGTGATAATATCACGGACTAGGACATTTGAGAGCAGGACTCGGGCGACAGTGGCGCTGATGCGGGCGTTCGGTGAGCTGTCTCGGGCGATAGATACAAATACTCTAATGGTCGACTCCCTAACGCCCATATTTCCAATGGGCAAATTCTTTGCCCTTTATAAATTCCTTCTATTGATTTTATTTTCAGTCACACCACTTCCATTTCCTTCTTCTAAAAATATTCTAAAATCAAATATTTCGACTACAATATGAACTTAGCGAGAAGAACGATAAATAGTATAAAGATGAAAAGAAATCGAAAAGGTGAATCGACACTGTTGCCTCACACAGACGTCGATTTTTCTCAAAATCGAGAAAAGAGTTTGCTAACGCAAATATAGTTGTTGCTCCATTATTAGTTCCAGGTCATGTGTCGGGCATCGTGAACGATCTGAGGATTAACATATCATGAGAGGTGGATTTTCAGAATTAAATGCTAATTATATTGGTCTACTGCCTGCCGTACGAGCAAGGGTTGACAGATACCCTTGTCGCGCGCTTTATAAAATAGAGCCTAGAAAACATAACAAAAAAATTCGGAAAACAGTGGAGGAAAGGTGGTGGAAGACGACACACACATTTCATTTTATAGATTTCAAATTGGTAAGTGTTTTTAACTTAACTTAAATTTAAATTTTTAAATAATTACTAAATAATCAAAAGAATTAATTATAGTTGATATTATACTTATAATAGGAATTACTCCCCTTGATTTCTATTTCATTTGTGGGATCCCAAGTGGAATAGGAAACCCGCCACCATTCAACCAAGACGAATGGCTATCGATCAAAAAGTAAATGGGAGACGCTTTGTCCCTCGTTTGTGGAATCGAGATATCCTCGTAAAGATGTGAAAGGAGGTGGGATTAGATGTTCGGCCTTGAAGATTTTCCTAAACAAACCCAAAAAACCAGAACATGTAGATGACTATGATGAACTCGAAAGATTGTTTATCTTACGGGTACTGGGTCAGGCATGCTTTCCAAACTCAAATTCTGTTGCTCATGTTGGTTGGCTTGAAGCGTTAGAAGATCTCGACAAAGCACCAGATTATGACTGAGGATCTGCAATTTTAGCAGAATTGTACTATGCGCTGGATAAAGCGTCCATGGGCGATAAAAACTTCAATGGTTTTTGGAGAATCATAGAGGTAAATATCAAAATTATTATTTTTAAATTTATTATTATTATTACTTAATTTAAATAATTTTTATAAACAAATATAGATTGTTTAGTTAATATACTAAAATTATGGAGTAATTTGCAGTATTGGTTGTACACCTACTTCCATCTTGGTAAACCAATCCTAAAAAGATCAGGATGATTAGATTTCCAATGTTGGACATGTATATGAAGACCAACATAGAGAAGAACACTGGCAGTGACGTCTTTGGTTCCAGTTTTGTGCAGAGGTTACAACAGATGACTCGGACCCACAACAACATATTTGTTCACCCTTACGTTGGTTTTCCTCGAGATAATGAAGCGCGTAGAGAAGGTATTCTTGATTATTCTTCTCGTAGAGTTGTTTTTTAAAGTCGGGGAATCACAAAGAGGGGTTTGGTATCTGGGAGAAAGAGTGCAAGTAAAATACAAGGTATATTTGTAATTGCAATTAACCTAGCTACAAATGGATGCAAACCTCTACATCGATTTTTATCGGTTGGGAATAACCTAGGTTGGGAGAGGTATGAACTAAATACAAGGCCGGTTTTCGATGAAGCGCAGTATGCCAGCTGGTACCAGTCAAGGTTACTCTTATATTCAGAACTGCCACAGGTACCATCACAAATGTACCATTAGTATCCACCAGTGTTAAGTTAGGAGAATGTGTAGTATGGAGACCAATCTTCTTCTTGAGTTGTGAAACATGGAACACATGGTGAATTCTTCAACCCACTAGCAAATTTAGTTTATAAGCTACAACTCCTACTTTCTGGATAACTTCAAATGGGCCGTAGTGTTTAACAGGAAGTTTAAAGTTTTTGCGCAAGGCGACTGAGGATTGTCTATAGGGTTGTAGCTTAAAAAATACCCAATCACCCACCATAAATGTTCTACAAATTCTAGATAAATCTGCCAAAAACTTCATTATTGCTTGGGCCTTTGACAAATCCACTTTCAGTAAGTGAAGCATATGGTCTATTCCCTGAATATAATCTTGTACAGTTGCTACTGAAGTAGTGGCATTAACAGGGAAGACCAGATAAGGAGGTGTATACCCATATAAAACTTGGAATTGTGTCATTTTAAGGCTTGAGTGGTAATCGGTGTCAAACCAACATTCAACAAGTTCTAGCCAATTTGACTAAAGTTTAGGTGTTGTACCTGTCATACATCTCAAGTATTGTTCCAAGAATGCATCGGTTCTCTCAGTCTGGCCATCTGTTTGTGGGTGGTAGGCAATGTTGAGCTTCAATGTGGTGCTCAAGGATTTGAACAATTCTTTCCGAAAGGTGCTAATGAATATTTTGTCTCTCAGAAACTATTGAAGATGGAAGACCATGAAGCTTGAAAAATGTGATGTAAAAATTCCTTAGCTACAGAAATAGCTGAGAATGGGTGGCCAAGGGAAATGAAGTGACTATATTTGGTTAACTTGTCCACAACTACTAGAATGACAAATTTCTTATTGGAGAGAGGTAGACCTTCAATAAAATCCATAGAAATATGTTTCCAAGCGATTGTGCAGGATGGGTAGGGGTTGTAGAAGACCAAATAAGCCATATGGTCATATTTATTGCATTGGCACACATCATAGACAGCTACAAACCGCATAATATCTTGTTTCATCTTAGGCCAAAAAGTATGCTTTTGCCATGTTATAAGTACCATGCATGCCATAGTGTCCACCCACCTTGAGCTTTGCACTTGAATGGATAATAGAGTGAATGATGTTGTTGGATGAGCCAATGTAAATCCTGGACTTGTACCCGATGACACCATCCCGCAATGTATAAGACTTGTGAGTAGGTGTAATGAGTAGATGTGGCATGAGTTATTGAACCGTAGAGTCTTATGCATAACTACTTAGAAAATCCACAGCCCATTGAGGTTGAACTACTGAAATAGCAAGATAAGCAACATCAGTATGAGGTATTCTAGACAATGCATCAGAAACTTTGTTTTCAATCCCTTTCTTGTATCTGATCTCATAGTCCAAGCCAATAAGCTTCATCATCCATTTTTGTTGAAGTACTGAAGTAATCTTCTACTTCATGAAAAATTTCAAACTTTGATGGTCAGTATGAATATAGTATGAGATAAATAATGTCTCCATTTTTGCACTTCCATGACAATGGATAGTAATTCCTTTTCATAAGTAGACAAAGCCAAAGCTTCAGGACCAAGGGGTTTTCTAAAAAAAAAGCGATTGGCCTGTTGGTCTTCATTAACACAACACCCACTTCTCTGGAAAAAAAAATTACTTTTTCGCTTAATGGTTCACTACTGGGCGATTTATTTTTTGATATGACGACTGATATTTAAAGCGTTGAACCAAATAACGATGGGTGGTGGTCCCAAATGACATGAAATGCTAATCTAGCATCTAGATTAGGATTCCCATATGACTTAGGAGGTAGTTCTAACGCGTGGATCGCTAATCTGGCCGCTAGATTAGCACACCATAGAACTAAGCCTTATTCCAGCCAATCCAAAGCATCATTAAAGGAACTGTCTACATTCAATTTAACAAAACCATTACCCCGTGGTGTCCATTGGACGCAAACGGAAGATTTAAACCGAGAATTGAGATACAACAAAATAAATGGTTTCAACATGAATAGAAAGGATGCTGAATTGATTCATTATCTTTACCACAAATTGGACAAGCCACCGAATTATCCAGCCCTTTCATCTCAGATGAGCTCTAACAAGTACTTTTCCATGAGCTAAAAATTCTAAAAGCTAAAATCTTGGTTTCAATGACATTTAGGGAGTAAATCATGTCGAGCGGGCTAGTTCCGTGGGCCTTTTGTCGTGCTACAATGAAGTTGTTACCCTGGATAAGGATAAGGGAACACAACACACTTTAGGGTTTCATTTATAAGCCAGTTACACTCTCTCTACTCTCTCTCTCTGGACCAAACTACAACTACGCCGTTTTTGTCCTCCTCTCTATCTGAATCTAAAACACTCATACAGAAGCTCTTTCATTTTGATCTGCTCCGATGAAGAAATGGATTAATGGGAACATCCTCTTATATATTACCAGCACGGTGATTTCTCCTCTCAATAAGTAAGTTGGAAGAGTTAGAAGGTTGAACGGAATCAGTGGCCCATGAGAGGAATTGATAGATTGGTTGGTTATCTACAAGATGAAGGACTAACGTTTTAGCTAATCTTTGTATTTTTCTTTGACTTCAGTTTATCAACCAACCATATAATGCATAAATCCCGTGGATCTCTTTCTTCCACTTCTTTCTTACGGTTGGTTATGAACCTTCAAGTGAAGATTCAAACTGCACGGTGGAAATAGGTCTTCTTTTGTCACATTGCGGCTTCAAAAAATTTTAGTGCATTGTGCAAAAAGTAGGAATCGAGGAGCTAGAAAAGATGTGAAGGAGACTTGAATATATTCCGAAAACTCTTGAAATGGGTTTAAAGGGTAAGTTCTTTGGAGGTGAAAAGATAGGATTTGCTGACGTTGCTATTGGATGGATTCCGTTTTGGATCTGAATAATTCAAGAAATTAGTGGCGTTTAACCTGTGGATGATGTGTACATGTCTTTGCTTAACGCTTGGTTTGAAGATTTTCTCTATGTTGAGATTCTGAAAGAGTGCAAAATGTTCTGCAGCTGCATCCATATGAAATTCCTCAATCTTCGTTACTTAACTACTAGTTTACTACTTGATGTTTCATATTTATAAAGCTGTGTAGAGAGGGCAAACGTTAACTTTTGTTTACTGCATTTGGTGTGGTCTTGTTTGATTGGTCAAGGTTGCTAAAAGAATAATGAAATGAAAAAAAGTAGTTTAGTTCTTAATATTATTCTTTGTGCATCTTCGCATTGTTGGCTCTGCCCATTTCTGCGTCATTAGGCAACCATGACCAAGCCTTAAGAAAGACAAATTTTGTCTCACAAGTTTGATTTTGGATTATGATACAAATTTTGGGTGGTAGATGAATCGTGTAATAAATTGATTGATAAAGCATATGTTATCATATTTATTTTGGATCACATGGACAAATTTTGGATCAACAAGCTGACTTTAAAGGGGGAAATCTCATAATAAGATGAATCTTGGTATGTCTATAAATTTTGGACCATCAGATAAGCTTTGGATAATAGGTCATCTTAATTGTAAGATTGGGCGAGAAATGAAACACTTTGGATTATGATGCAATATATGCAGCAAAATGTATATTTTAAGGCCACATGGAGACCGAGAGTTGAGACGCTAAGTTTTTTTTTGGATCACAAAACTTTTTACCACACTGGTAGGTTTCCGTGCCAAGTAATTAAGCAAGGACCTCTTGAGTATATTTTCGAGAGCGATTCCGCCTCAAAGAAATTCCAGGAGGGTGTGTGGATATCACTTTCCGTGCCAAACGATTAAGCAAGGACGATTACTTATAGAGTAGATTTTCGGGAGTGGCTTCGGCTTGAAGAAATTCTAGGAGGGTGTGTGGATATCACTTTTGTTCACGAAGCAAAAATCATTACTAGAATCTAAAAATAAATCAAAACACCTACAAAATTTTTGTACCTTTGAGGGATGATTACATTGCGTGTTGCGCCCCATATTAGTTCTTTAGAGCAATTCCTATGGGATGAACAAACTCGGAGTTTGTTCATTTTGCTCCACTATGGGATTAACAAACATGAAAAATATATGTTCAAATCAACAAATTTGTTGCTTTGAACATTGAGTCCGAACATCCAGCCGCGTATGTGGTAAAGTCGGGCATCGTGCCATAGTCGCGGAGTTAGAAGGAAAATCGCTGAAGTCGGAAGGAAGATCGCCCGGAAGGAAGATCACCACATATATTCTCTCTCCAAAATCTGATTATTATAATTATGGTATATTTTTTATTATTTATTTTATTAGTTAAATAATCTGTGGGACCAAACTCTTATTAGTTTATATAAATAAAATCATTAGTGGGACCCAACTCTTATTAGTTTACGTTAATAAAATCAATAATGGGATCCTAAAATATCAGATTTGTTCATTTTGCTTTGTTTCTGATAGTGGAGAATGCAGTTTGCTCATCCACTTGGCTCAACAAATTTTTATTTTTGTTTATTGCCATAGGAACTGCTCTTAAAAACATTTCCATTTCATCCTATCAGAAAAAAAAAAATGCAGTTTTGATAAATGGTAATAGTCACTATTGGATTAAATGGAGCGGGCTAATTCTGCAGGCCTCTTGTTACACTCGATAAGAATTAGGGCACATCACCGCACACTTTAGGGTTTTACTTTCATAGTTTTTTTCATTTATAAACTAGCTACCTCTCTCTCAATCTCAACCTCGCCGTTTTCTTCTCCTCTCTGTTTTGAATCTCTAACTCTAAAAATCCAAAAGAAGTTCTTTTATTTTGATTCGCTCTCGATAAGAAATGGATTACTGGGAAGAAAATCATAATATCCACCTAGCACTATGATTTTTCCTCTCAAAAGTAAATCAATGGCTTTAAAAATTGTCCGTGCACATTGATTTTTACCGAGACCTATTAAAGGAATTCATAGATCGATTTGTGTCACCAGTCTGAAGGAGTAACATAGAAGTCTCATCTATTTTTGCTGTTTTGATGCTTTGGATTGAATAACCGTTTTCAAATGCTTCTGATTTAGCCTGGTTGATTATGAATCTCACCGGAATTGTCTATATATGTAACTATATTTGATTCTTCTTTTCTTTTTTCCGTTAATTGTGTATGAAAGTCTGGATTGTAACACTTTGCTGTGTCTAAATAATATGATATGATCTTCCTGGATCTCCAATTTTCAGGCATCTGCTGTCATTGTTAGATCTCATTATGACAAAAACTTGCAAGAGCCGAGTAAAATTGAAAGCTGAAAAAAAAAGTACAAAAATAACAAGGATACATTCCAGTCATAAAATAACAAGGGGAAGTAAAACAACAAGGGAACTTGATGTATCCAAGTTAATGGAACAAGCTATCCCATGAAAAGATGCACCAGTCCAGCCTAAAGTTAAAATTTCTTTTGAATGCTGCACTTAAGAGATGCTTTGACGTCGACTGACCTGAAAATGAGACTGGGATTTTTCCTCAAAGATTCTTTTATTGCATTCCATGTGGCCCAAAGAACAGCAGCAGGTACCATGTCCCATATTAGTTTACATGCCCTGGGTGCCTGTGGCTGACCAATTTTGAGCTAATTGAAGAACTGATGTGGAGGAGACCATGGTAAATGGGTTGGGAAGATGAGAGACCACACCTTGCGAGTAAATTGGCAAATGTCAAAAGCAAATTCTCAGTGGACATGTGGAGAAACTCTTTCAATTTTTCTGAGTCAGATTTGCATGATGTAAATGACTTCGGTGTTCTTGTAGTATCAACTATCTTAACAAACACTAATATGCAAGTGTATTTGTCACAAGTAATTTTTACAGCTACTACTGCTTTTAGAGACTACCCAAAGCCAGCTAACTCGATCCATTAATTACTGTCCTTTAAATTTGGCACAAAGGATAATGAGGAACAGATAGCAAAGGTTAAAATGCCTTCTCCGCAAGAACTGACTTTGTGTCAATGTTGGATAAGGTAGAATGGGAACTCCTACCAACTTCAACATTCCCAACGTAAACCCTCTCCCGCGGATGTAACCCCTGACTTACCAATTGGTTAGTGTAGAATAGAACAATTAGTTAAGGGAATATATGCATGCACTCATTAGTTAGTGTAGAATGGAAACTCCTACCAACTTCAAGCTCAGCATATATTCATGCGCTCATCAAAAAAGTGTAGAATAGAACAATTAGTCAAGGGCATTTCTGAATATCATATTGGTTATACAGTCGCTCAGAATTGCCCGTTGAAGAAATGAAAATAAAAACCCATAATATTGGATACTGCAAGCATTTACTTGATGCTGCAAAGGTTCATTGTGAAGCAGCTGAACGTGAGGAGTCCAGAACCGTATTAGGGGTGTATAGCATGGCATAGATATGGTGACATTCTATTGGATTGGGCTAATTCTACGGGCTTCTTGTTGTGCTCGAATCGAAGTTGTGACCCTTGATAAGGGCACACCACCTACTTTAGGGTTTTTGTATATAAACTAGCCACACTCTCTCTCTCTATCTATCTCAGATCAAACTACAATACTTCGCCGTTTTCGTCTCCTCTCTGTTTTTGAATCTTTATAATTCAGAAGTAGGGCTTTCACTTTGATTTTTGATTAAATGAATTACTGGAAACATCCTCCGCGCATCTACCTACACAATCATGAACAACCTGCATTATGATTTTTCCTCTCAAAAGTAAAATTGTAGATTTTAAGCTACAATTTTACTTGAGAAGTTCTAGCATCCAGCTTTGGGGTATTTCAAATGGGACGTTAATCCGAAATACATATGTTCCACTTTGAACCGACGATTAGGTTGGTTTGCTAAGAAAAACATTTTTCTGAGATGTTTCTGTATTTCAGCTAAGCCACCATCCTTCTATTGCATAAGTCGCTCGGTGTTGTCTCCATTTTTTTTTTCTGTTGGGCTTCTGACCTGGCTAGATTATAAGTAAAGATTCAAACTGCACGATTCGGTGGAATTCATTATCTATGTAACCAAGTTTTTTTTTTTTTTTTTTGTGAATTCTAAAAAAAAAATCAAGATTTTCCATTTCAAATGGTTGAGTTTCTAGATTCAGCTGCATATCAGTGATTCTATAGTTGTTTTTAATTTTTTTGATCTACATGTAATGTTCTCTGTCTAAATAATTAATATTATAAGATCTTATAATTTAGAAATGTTGTTACGATTTTAGGCTTAAAAAGATTTGAGATTGCATGCAAATATTTGATCTTAATTGGGTTTGTTCGTTCTGAATTAGGCATTTAGCAGTGAAATTATGGTAGCCTGATTAGGAATTGATGCTGTACTTTTAGTATTTTGATCATGAATAGGAAGGGATTCCCACCATTGTTGTATGGGATTCTACTATTGATGGTTGGCTGAATTACTGTAAAAAATGCCAGTGAAATTTTGCAAGTTTGCTCCTTGAATCTAGCATTTGCCCTTGCAGCTTCAACATAAGAGCCTCAGCTTTTACCTTCTGTGGCATAAGCAGCTTTCAGAAAATCTAGTTAGCCCCATTTTGGTAAGCAAGCTTAATTCTTGTGCAATTAAATATTTGTAGTGTAATGCTTCAATTTGCGGCTTCATAGTTGATTAATTTCCTCTTCTTTTTATCGTGGGTAGCAATCGGAGCCCATTTCTCAGTCATTAAGCAACTTTGGATGCCAACTCAAACATCTAATTTTGAGTTACTGAGACAAATTTTCGGTCATTTAGGTGATATGTTGGCTCTCCCAAAAGATTTTGAGTCTCAAAACATATGTTGGGTCGTATGACAGATTTTGGTTCACATGGAATTTTGAACCATGAGGTAAAATTTGGTTAATGGGCCATTTTTGATTATATATTCAATGAAAAAATTAATTCAAGAGTTCATAAAGACGGATTTGGAATTATGGTGCAAATGATAAACCACATTGCATACTCTAAGGTCACTTTTGAGGAACGAGATAATCTTAGACCTGGATTCTACAGAAAATGGGCTATTTAGCCAAAAGGGTAATTTTCCTGGGTCAAATGGACGGGTAAAAGTTTGTCTGGGTCAAATGGACAGGGAAATAGTTTAACTTGAAACTGACCACTATACCCTGGTTCCAGTTTCTTGTGTACTTCATTACAGAAAAAAGAAAAGGCTTCTTTACCGTCTCTTCAGCAACCATTAGCGTTTCTTCCTTCACCATCTCCCCCATCACAAAACACCACCATCAGCATCATCTTCCTTCGCGATCTCCATCTCCACCACCATGAAAACCAATACCGCTGTCGACAACATCGTCTTCCTATACCATCTCTATTTCCTCCACAATCACAAACACCAACATCGCTATCAATTTCATCACCTTTATCCAACAACACCATTATCGGTACCAGTAACACCACCATCAAAAGTGGTTTTCTGTGAATGCCAATTTCATAAAAATTTCTCAAATTTATTAAACTGAAAAGGTTAGGGTTTTGGGTTAAATCAATTTCACAAGATGAAACGGAGAATATTCTCAAAGTGGTAAATTTCTTAACCTTAATTGTGTTTTTATTAGATTTGATTTCAAATTTGTTTCATTTTAGTTAACGTATTTAAAAACGTTCACCGGCAAGTATCCTAGCCCTAATTTTCTTTTGATTTTAATATCAAAACTCATAAATTGTTCATCTTTTTGTATAGAAATGCTAAAATGCGAATGAAATTTAGGTTAGAAACGTTGTTCGATTGTGATTAAAAAGTGATTATGAGATGCTGAAATTTTAGTAATTGTTTTTCTTGCATAAGAAGTTTTGTCCTATTTAAGCGTGGATGAAATCCGTTTCATCCTGTTTTTGGTTGAGTTGAATTTGGTTTCATCCACATTTACACTAGGATGAAACTGGTTTCATCCTGTTTTAAATTGGAATTTGTTTCCATACAAGTTTAAAATAGGATGAAACTCATTTCATCCTTTCTTAGATTGAGTAGAATTTTGTTTTCATCCATGTTTGAACCAGGATGAGACCAGTTTCATCTAATTCAGCAGTGGGTTGAATTTGGTTTCACCCATGTTTAAACTAGGATCATAATATTTTCATCTAATATTCAATACTATTCAAAACCCATCATCATCATTTGACTAGGATTACATTAGACTTTATTCAAAACTACTCAAAATCCAAACCCTAAAATTTCAAAAATCCCGAAATCAGATTGACCTGAGTTTGAATTAATTTCAACATCCTCCCATAATTCAAACATCTTCGTTGTAACCATCATCATCATCGTACATCATCATCATTAACATCATATAATCATCTTCATCAACATCATCGAGTAATCATCATTAAAATAATTTCAACTCTTCTTTATCATCAGATGTTCCTGCATAGAAATTCACCTATGCCTTCTTTTGAATAGCTTAAAGCAATCTTAGAGTCTAGAGAGACATTCTAGTTAGCCCCATTTTTGTTAGCAAGCTTAATTCTAGTGCAACGTGATGGAAGAAGTTGCTGAATTTCCAATCACAGCCGAATAGGCAGTGTCACTCTCATTTCAAATTATAGGACCATAACAAACTCCTTCTCCATCAGTGTTGAGTCTATTCACTACAACCTTTCCCACCTGCAACGGATTGATTTTTATTATGTAGTAAAAATAATTTTTTACAAAGTACAAACATTTTATGGTTTAATTTAAATGTTGAACAATAAAAAGTTTCCGCCTAATTCGAAGTTAACACGACATCCATTCGTATTTGAATTTCGGATTCTAGGGCTATTTTGCGTTTCCTCCCCTGGCAAGATCGCCAATTAGTGTTTCCCCCCAAATAGATTGAAATTAGTGTTTCCTCCCATTGTTACTTTTTCCATCCAATTTTCAGTAAGCTAAGTCAGCACTATTATACACGTGGCGAAAAAAGACATGTGTCAAACCAGAAATGCATGAGCAATAGAAAACAAATCCGGTTCCAAATCAATCCATATAAATTATACATGTGTAAGTAAATAGATGAAATTGATGATTTATTTAACATCAAACAAGATCAGTTCTAGGGTTAATAAAGCTTTAAGTATCTCTCATGGCGGATTCTTTTCCCTCCTGAAAGATAAAAAACTGAGAGGAACCCATAAAGGATAAGGTAAAATTAAAGGTACCTAGATTAAAATTTTTGGTTTTTGATTCTCAAATCATTCCCATTTGTATGGGTTGTTCATGCTCTGTTTTTCCGATGATTTTAGCTTTTTTATGCAAATCTTACCTATAGAAATTCGAGAGAATACCCATTTCTATGGTACCCTATTCTCCTTGACATTTTATTGTTCATTTGTGGCTCAATTGAATCGAATTTCGTGATCTTAATAGGTCATTCTGGTTGAAATGATAAGTTAGGTATGATAATGATTGGATTGTTTATCAGTTGGTTTTTGAATTATTTTCGATACTTGTAGAATTGGGTGTGTTAACTTGATTGATATTATCATATGGAGTGGATTTTTAATTGGTTGTATATTAATTCTCCATCACCGGGCAATTGTTTGAAGAAAATCCACATTTTGTTTATGTGAACTAGAATTTTATGATTCTAAATGATGAACCCCATTTCTCTGTTAATAATAGGCATTTTCACCAGTGATGTTTGTATTAATTACTTCATCGGATCAAATTCATTATTCATGACTTCTGGTTAACCAACATCAGGCTTTCAAGTTGATGTCTTCTGATTCTTTCTTCATTTTCTTTTTTATTATTAGGTTATTATTTAGATTTTGGACGCTTATTTTGTTCTTGATTCTGGCATAGATTTTTCATTAGTGATGTCTTTTAATGTATTTGGTCTTTATAAATAGGTACATATCCCCCGAACAAACCTGTCAGTAGCCAACTCCTTGGTCGCCCATCAATACAAACAGCCTTTGATTCTTACCAACAGCTGGCATATATACATATATCAGTTACGCACCGGTTATCACTAAACATGTCCATAAAAGAAAAAAATCACGATTAACTTGCAATTATTGGGGAATAAGATGAGGGTATTTTAGGAAGTTCACCAAAATAAATTTTTTTATGCCCCGCGTGTCGCATTGCTAACTCAGCTAACTGGAAATTGGATGGAAAAAGTAATGATGGAAGGAAACACTAATTTCAATTTATTTGGGGAGGAAACGCTAATTAGCGATCTTGGCGGGGAGGAAACACAAAATATATTCTCATCCGGATGCACACCCTTAATTGGATATAATTGGATGGGTAAAGGTCAGTATTGGATTATGCCCAATGGGCCTCTTGTTGCCCTTGATAAGGGCACACCTAACAGTTTAGGGTTTATTTATAAACCAGCAGCAGCCACACTCTTATCTCATTCTCACTGAAACCAAAATACACTACTTCGACGGCTCCTCTGATTTGAATCTCGAAAATCCAGAAGAAGATCTTTCATTTCGATTTGGTCAAATGGATTATTGGGAACATCCTCTCGTAAACCTAGAATCTACCAACACAATGATTTATCCTCTCATTTAAGAAAGATGGCAGGTTTGATGATGAGACATTGAAATCCCATGTTTTAATGTCTCTTATAAGCCATCCATCCATCTGCAAATTTTTGTGGTGTCCTCCAATTTGCTTCTTTCTGAATCTTCATGTGAAAATTCAAACTGCACTGTGGAATCTCTATCTATGTAACTAAGTATTTTTTTTTTTGTAAGTTCTCAATGAATGTCTGGATTGTAAACAACTAGCCAAGGAATTTGCAGTTGGAATATAGTCGGAAACAACATTTTAATTTTCTATTTGAGAATGTTTGAGTATCCAGATTCAATTGCACATCAATGATTCTACTTTTGTTTTTTAAAGTTTTATTACTTTTTGATAAGGTCTATTGTAAGGACTTTAAGTCCAATAACTTCACAGATCTTCGATCTCTCCGACAGCTTTCTCTAATAGGTTCTAAAAATCAAAGTCCTAATTGTGGGAGGCACAAAACTTATGTTTGATTTGTTGAAGGAGTAATCTATCTTATCTTTTATAAAAAAAAAAAAAAAAAGCTAGAAAATAGTAGAGGGTAAAAGTCACTATTGGATTATATCAGGTGGGCTAATACTGCGGGCCTCTTGCTGTTCTCCAATAAAAGTTGTTACCCTTGGGGCATCACCACACACTTTAGGGTTTCATTTATAAACCAGCTACCTCTTTCTCAATCTCATTGATCCAAACTAGCTACAACTTCGCCGTTTGCTCTACTCTCTGTTTAGAATCTTTAACTTTAAAATCCAGAAGAAATTCTTTCATTTTGATTTGCTCTGGTTAAGGAATGGATTATTGGGAAGAACATCCTCAGATCTATCTAGAACTACCTGCAGTATGATTTTTCCTCTCAATAATATGTGGGATCCGCTGAAGATTAACGGGGAATTAGCGGATAATGAAAGAAAATGATACATGGGTTCGTGCCTTCCACATTAAAGAAGAAAAGTGTCAGCTGATCTTTGTATGTTCCAGGGACTTCAATTTGGCAACCACCATCTATTGCATAAATCCCATGCTCTCTTGTCTCGTCTCAGTAGTTCTGATCTGGCTGGTTGATATGAATCTCAGTGGGATTCTCTATCTTAACAAAAGTTTCTCTTTTCATTTTTTTAATTGTCAATCTCAGTGGAATTGTCTAAGTAACTAAATTTGTGTTTTTTTTTTTTTTTTTTTTTTGCTTCATAAACTATGTATGGTACTAAATTTGTTAAAATAGTCGGATATTTGGAATTTTTGTCGATATTTTAAAGCGTTTGAGCTGCCAGATTTAAATTTTCATATCAACGATCCTCCGGTTGTTTCTAATTTTTCCAATCAAAAATGCATTACTCTATCTAAGTAAGTGGCTACAATCTTCTTGGATCTAGCTCCAAATTCAGGCATCTGCTATTATTGTTAGATTTCATTATGTTTTAGTCTTATTGAGATTTGATATCACATTTAGATGTTTGATCTTTGGTTTGGTTCGTCCTGAATTACTCAAGTAAAACAAATACCGCCTTTCAACAAAAATGAATTCTTTTGATGGATTTTTCTTCGCCCTCGCTCATCCTTCCATGAGAATCTCCCATGTCTGGAAATTTGGACACCGCCATTCTCAGAGGTATATTTGGAGATTGGAGAAGTAAGGCATCAGCTTTATCCATCCCTCTATTGCAAATGTGCTTTTAAGAGGACAAGTCAAACTATTTCTATTCCAGAGTCAGACTTGCATGAAGTAAATGTCTTCTTTGTTCCTATAATGTGAACGATCTTAACCAAACTCATGGCAGGCACACGTAATATTTCTAAGTAGCTACTGCTTTACCGACTACCCAAAGCCAGAGATGAAATCCTCCATTACTATACTTCAAGTTGGCATAAAGATGATGAGGAACACATAGCAAAGGTTCAAATGCTTTCTCAGCAAGAATTGACATTCTGTGGATGTTGGCTATAAGGTAGAATGACACAACTCCTACCAACTTCAACATTCCTTTATTTCACCAGAGTTGCATGTAAACCCTCTCTTAACCCCTGACTTACTGTAAGCTCAGCACATAAGCATGCACTGATCCGAAGAATGTAGGAGAGAACAATTAAGGGCATCATATCAGATGGGGTACTCACTCACTCAGACTTTCCGGTTGATGAGAAGAAAATGAAAAACGTAATGTGGGATTTTGAAAGCATTTACTTATCATTGGGATGCAGCTGAACATGAAAAGTCCTGAACCGTCAAATTAAGATTAGAAGTTGTCTGTGGAGAGATACAAGGGGGCATGGCATGGCATGGCTTATTCTTGGATTGGGCTAATTCTGCAGGCCTCTTGTTGTGCAGTATTGAAATTTCATACCCTTTATAAGGATAAGGGGCACACTTTAGGGTTTCATATATAAAGCAGCTACACTCTCTAATCTATCTAACTCAGATCATGCTACACAAGTGCGCCGTTTTCATCTCCTCTCTATCTTTTTCACTTTGATTTTTGGTCGAATGGATTACTTGGAAGCACATCCTCACATCTACTTATATCATGAACAACCTGCAATATTATTTTTCCTCTCAAAAGTAAATTTGTTGATTTCTAAGCTACGTGCAGAACCAAGCCTATAGTTCACCTGAGAATTACAGGTTTCCAGCTTTGGGGCATTTGAAAGGGGACCCTAAGCCCGAAACAACAAATGGAACGCTTTGAACAGGTGATAGGGCTGCAGTGGGTGTTTAGGAAGAAAAACATTTGGATCTCATATTTGATGTTTATTTCAACTAAAACCATCTTCTTTGCATCAGTCGCTTGGTGTCGTCGCTCTTTTCTTTTATTCAGCTTCTGTCTTGGTTAGATTATAAATCTTTAAGTAAAGATTCAAGACCCAGTGGAATTCTCTATCTATGTAACTAAGTTTGGTTTTATAGTTAACCTTAAATAAAAATCGGTTGAATTTTTAGATTCAATTGCGTAATATGATATGATCTTCCTGAACTTGTAATTTTTGGGTATCTGTTGTTACTCTTAGATTTTATTCTTAAAATAGTAGTAGTACATGTACTTGGTTGTGGATATCCGAACAAAAGATTGTGGATATCCGAACAAAATTATTTTTGACCCATTGCTGACTCCCTATTATGCTTTATAGTTTGGTTGGGTTAAGGACATATTATCACATGTGATTCCTGGGAGAAAAAAGAATTATTTTGGGTTTTATTATAAAGGTATATTTTTCACTATGAAGGCATTGTTTGAATACAGGAATCAGAGAAGTCAGTTTTTAGAATATGTCCAGCGGGCTAATTCAGTGGCCCTCTTGTGCCTCATTGAAGTTCTTTCTTAGTCTTGATGATGATATACTAGTACAACCGTTGCCACGGTGGAAGGGCCGACCGAATAACATGATGACACCACTACGTGATTGCATGGATTCAAATTTTTAAAGGAATTTTTTTTGTTTTGTAAAAGAGATGCACGTATACATCCTACATGCTTAGAGTCCCATATTCTCAAATCTCCGCGCTTCATTTACGGGAGTTCGAGGTAAAGATGCACGAACACTTTCGACATAGTCCTCTGTGAGAACCACTTACGAAGGTCCAGTTCGGGAAATATCGATAGTCCGCAAGTCCTTTTTTCCTCATGGTCGCCTTTTTTCGAACAGTCGACACAAGGTCGATCTAAAAGTTGTAAGCATTTATGCAATTCAATTTGATCAGCCAGGCATATTTCCCTTTGAGAGGAATGAACTTAATATCTAAATGATTGAAGAATGAATGAATGAACCAAGTTTATCTTTCGTATAAGAACTCCAATTCTGTATGGCTATCATAAAAGAAAAGGAAAATAACGTCTCTGCAATGATATGGACTAGAATTGGAAATTGATCTTCATGAATCATGATACAAGGTTGTCAGAAAACCATGAAACAACACCACACCAATGCCAAAGAACATACTCCCTCCGTTCCACTTTACTTGATGTTTTAGGGTTTATTTTTTGTTCCAAAATAGATGAAAGTTTTAGTATTTTCCCCAATTTCTCTCTGATTTACCCTTGCTTTGGAATCACACTAGAGCATAAATTCTCATCATAATCAACACATAAATAATTTTTAAATATTTCCCATGAGGATATATACTTTAATCTATAAAAATTTGGTACATCCCAAGTAAATTACAATGAGATTCGTAACTTTCCCTAGAATCTAGAAACTAAAAACTAGGTCAATTAATTTTTTTAATAAGTATTAATATGGGTAGAATTGGAAAAAAAATTAACTCTCTCGATGTTCCTAATTCAAGGAAAAATTCTACAACATCAAGTAAAATGGAACGGAGGGAGTATCTAAATTACTTGACATACCGCAGGCAACACTTCATTCTTTTATTCCATTAGAAACAGCCAAGCACTAAGTATTTATACATAACATTTCATTCTACTTATCTTCACTCTTTCTAACTTTTTTCATTCTAAAGCAAACGTCAGGACTACCTAGGTCATTTGTTGAGGGACATGACGCGGATTCCTGCAGCACTACAATAATCAATTGCTTGGTGTACCTCCTTCCTTAGAGGGTCCTAAAGTTCAAAAATAAAACATACAACATCAGTTCGCCAATATCTAGCCAAGGTCATTTAAGATGTAATTAACCATTTATAAACATGAAATGATGCAGTGCACTAACTCGCCCTCAGTCCAACTAAGCCGACAAAAATGAGATTACTCTCGATTGAGGAATAATTTTATGGGTGAAGTAAAAGCTCGTGAGATGGATGGTCTTCATCACCGTTATAAGTTGCAAATTCCGCAAGCTATCCTTGTAGGCAAAACCCAAACAACGTAGCGCGATTGAAGACATCTTACGAAGAGATTCTAAAATAAGGGTAGTGAACTATGATCCACTTTTACAATAGAACCATCGAGAAGCTGAATGTAATTACTTCTCTCCAAGTAGATTCTCTACCGCACCCTGCGAGAAAAAGAACATGATTTATGTAAGTCCAAAATAGCTGCATTTGCCAAAAGATTTTAAGATCATCGAGAAGTGAGAACACATAATAGGTCTTGTTATACAGTTCGAAACCAAAATGAACACATAATAGATCTTGCTATACAGTTTAAAACCAAAATCTAAGAAATAGGAAATTAAGCAAGATAATCCAGCAACCAGAAAGAATTTATTTTTGGATGCACAGGCAATCTACACCAAGATGAGCATGAGTTTAATTTCACCTCTTTCATACACTTACAAAATCCTACTAACCGAGTCCCACTTTTAAATGTTTCCTTAAAAACTTCATGCATGCTTGCTTTAAAGAAGGCTCCTGTTTTCTTAGCTAGAAAATTTCTTAAAGAGTCTAAATACAAGGATCGAAAGAACATACCTTAACTAGTAGTGTATTTTTCCTAGATGATGAGTTCAAGATAACTCCCTAGTATAATACGCACGCGCGATGCGCCTACCGTTACGTTCATTTATGTATAGGTTGGTAAAGACGCCCGTGCGATGCGTGTGCCGCTCCGTTTCCAAGCCCGTAAAAATATTTTAGTGATTTTCTTCTTTTTTAAGTTGTACATGAGTAAGATGGTCTCTTACATAATTAATTACACTATTTTTCTTTTTAATTTACATTACATAACACGCTATAAGAACTTCTTTATACAGAACCTTTTTTTTCTACAAAGGTTCCAACTTTCTCAACAACCATTTCAAGTCTTGGATTTTTGGGAAGTCGGAACTGAAGACCTGGTTGTACTCACTGAAAACATCAAATCAATGAGCCTGACTTCAATTGGATCTCTTTCCTCTGTAGCATTCCCAAAAACATAAATTCAGTTAGCATTCCCGAAAGAAAATGAATGAAAAAAAAAAGACAGTTCTGTATGAAAATTATATGAAGGAATAAAGCAAAGACCCTAAATACACGGATGTATGATGTGATTGGGTTGCCCATATATGGTAATACAACGATGGAAGAGGAAGATTATGTGAAACAAATATTTTGGAATAATGAAATTATGAATTGGAGTCGGAGATCTGTTATGACTAGGTTATGAGCAGCAGAACTTCTAACTACGAAACTAAATCTTTGTTTTGATTTTACTAGGAAATTCTCATTGATTAAGAAGTTCTTAGTTGCTATCTATCTTCTACTAAATCTTCGTGAAGATACAGTATACTCATTGAAGCCACAACTTGTTTCAGTATGGAATATTTTTCATTGATGACATCTGTGTGCAAAATCTGCCAAAAAATGGTGATGTTGTATGTTTTTGAGTTCGTATGATTCTCAAACCAAAAGCAAATTAAGGGACCCTTGAAAGTCTAGGATTCTAATGGGGCAAAGGGCAGGGGAGAAATGGATTAGAACCACATGCATATGTGAAAGTATAATCTGTCGGTAAGGTTGTTGCTAGAGAGATGAGGCAAATGTCCAAAGAGTACTACATAAGGTTGGCACAGAAATTGGAGAACTGAAAGTTTTATCCCTTCCGTACACAAGCTTAAGAGCTAGATATCCAAAGGAATGAGAAAATATACAACCTTCAAAACTGATCCGCACCAATGTAAAAGTCTTCTTTTGTGTGATGTGGATACAAAATATTTGATCAACAGACACCAAATCAAATTTAACAAAAACGCTACAAGACATTCTAGGTTGTGATCTTGGGGTAAAATATTTATTTGGTTGAAAACGTCGTCCCGCTTATCAGGCCATCAATTGGTACCTTGGCTTAACAGAATCCAAGAACCTCATGAAGTGGAGGACTATAACACTGTTTGAGTCATAATTTGTAAGGTAGAGAGGGGTCACTTCAAGCATAAAAAGATTTGAGATATAGAATATCTACAACATTAAACACCATCCTTCACCTAAGTTGTAATTAAACATGTCTTGTCTATTGACAAGCATTATCATCAAGAAATTATCTATGTAATGTAACAGTCATCAAACACTATATACGAAGTAAATCTAAACTAATCATAAGTTTCAATTGCTAGACAAACATTTCTTTGCGAACCCTGAAATTTCTAAGCGTAACACTGCCCAATCAGATATGACTACACTTCAAATTTCTGCAACTAAAACCAATTACACATCACATTTCATTGTTAGATGAGTGCGAAGTTAGTCTATATTATATAATCCTTGGTCATGAATACGATATTTTAATAAGCAAACAAGATATATGTAGATCTCACATTTCAACAGCTGGAGCACCTCATCAATTTTGATACCAGATTTTGGTCGTGAGGTCATCACTCATCTGTACCGGAGAGCAGATTTTTTTTTCCGAGATCTCGTCGCTAAGCCGCCATGAGAGGACCACTTCCAACTACAACCAAAATTCCGATCATAAGAACTCATGTGACATTTGGAAACAGAAAATCTCCTCGGCAGGGGCAGAACTCCGATCAATGACTTATTACTTTTCCCTCAAACGTGCCGCCTCACTCCCTCACAACGCCATATTTATAGTACTTTGGGTTCCAAGGTTCAACGAACTCAGATATAGTGAATGTCAATGTTGCAGGCAAGATAATGAAAATATCGGATGAGCCTAAGGTTGTATCCTTATTTCAATGGAAGAGAGAAATTAGTTTTGAGAGGAAAAATTATTGTGCGGGGTTTTAAATAATATGTGTCTCTCTTCTCATTGACCTCCATCAGATTCTGGAAACTGATTTGTTTTGAGAGGATAATTCTCCGGTGACTGATTTGTTTTTTTCCCCTTAAAACTGCTTCACTGCCTCGGAGTGCTAGTCTCTTCACTCTCACTCTCGATGTACAAAAAGAATTTTGAGGGTTTGATTGACCCATACATGGAAAATTGTGTGATGTACTAAAATGACCTTGATCTGATCCGATGGATATTTAATCGGGGCTCAATGTGGAAGCCCATGTTATAAGAGCAAGTGTTACGTATTTTTTTGGCCGAAAATAGCCCAGGGGAAGAATGAGGAAAAACAATTAAATAAACGCTCTCCAGTATGACAACAATTTTTTTTTTTTTTTTTTAACTTAAAAAGGGCGATATTAATAAAAAAAAATCAACTCACCACCAAGATAGTGGTAGAGAAGAAAGAAAAGAATACAACAAAAAAAAAGCTCAAAAAAGAGCGAAAGAAATGAAAACAATTACAATTATCTCATGACAACATCCCAATTGTGTAGAATAGTATCTAGTTGAAAACCATCGAAGATATTAGTTCCCACACACCAATTATAAATGCATATCTTAACACTGTCGATGATCGAATCCAGATTCTTGTACCTCCCATTGAAAACTTTTGCATTTCGTTCAATCCACACAGTCAACCAAATAGCAAATGGGATTATATCCCAAATTCTTGACCTAATAGAATTATTTTTGCATTTTTTCTTTCTCCATTGCCAAATATTAGTTCTTACACAATCATGGAATACCCATTGTAGCTTATAGTAACTTAACAAATAATGTCATACTGACCTAGTTGTTTCGCAATGAAGGAATATATGTTGATTGTCTTCTGCAGCTTTCTTACAAAGAAGACAACCTTTCACCATGATTACATTTCGTAAACAATCCATTGTTGGAGCAGCATTGTAAAAAAGTGTCCAAACAAAAAATACGACCTTTTGGGGGATTTTTGGATTCCATACCCATCGATGGAAACACCAATAACTCATCATCTTCAATAGACTTGTAGCATTCTGATACTGAGAAACCTTTGTTGCCTGCTTTCCATACCTTTTGGTCACCAACATTCTCACTATTTATAGCCAAAATTAAATCCAACAAAAGAGCCACCTCTTCTATTTCCTCATCTTTCAATGGTCTTGAGAAAGCGAAATTCCAACTACCATCATTACTGTACATCAAAATATCACTCGAGTAATAAAGGAGACATTGGATCTAAGTTAGAGGTATACCTGATTATTTTGAATGAGACATAATTTATTCATGCGGAGCTCAAATATCTCTGATCTAGCAACATATTAACTAAATAAGCTCAAATATCTCTGATCTAGCAACATCTTAACTAAATATTTGACATATGGTTGGTTGTGATAATACATTTTAACAAGCTATTTGACATCTGCAACACTTTGTCGATTTGTTTCTTCGTTCGGTTAAGATTCACTATCATTTTGGGTTAAAAAATTGACCACCTAAGAGACCAGCCAATCCAGGATCTCCATCAGAAGGTATGTAAAATTTGGTTTCTCTATCATATATGGATTTTCCCACCTAAAAATTCTCACTGGAATCACTCATTTTTGTTTTGCGAATCGAAATCAATGGTTTTTTAAAAGAAAAATACTTCTTTTCATCTCCTTTCCTTGTTCTCATTTTTCTTCCAAAAACCTAAACACAAATTCTAAATTTCTACCAATAACTTTAGATAAAATCATTAATCTTATCTAGTGCCTAGTACTAAATTGTCTAATACTATAATTAAATGATTAACGAGGGCACTCTAACCTTTATGAAAAATATTTTAGATATGGGGATATTCATTTTACAAACTAGTGATCCTATTTTGTTTCATATGAAAAACCCCTCAATTGATTTCAACAGACCTTATATGAGGTTTCATCAAAAAATAACTTGCATCCTGTCATGGTTGATGCGAAAAAACCACATGCCTCAAATTATACCTAGGCTAACTCAGTATATAAGATATCCAACCCTTTAACCCTTCATGTGTGAACGAACAAATAATCAGAGCTGTTTGTGGAATATAGTCAATTATTAAACCCAGAATATCCATTATATCATATATTAAAAAAATCAACGATTAATATTAAACCTTAAATCAAAAGGGCAGAACCCAAAGTCTTGTAAGAAGAATAGTTCGTCCCCCAATTCTCTGGTTTTCCCAGATCCAATCCCTTACCCTAAAACTCAGTAGCCAACAATTTTGATCTGTAAATCTATGCTCATCATCATGATCCTTAAATGGAAACAAAAACATCTACAAATTCATCGCCACTTCTTCAAGTTAGATTTTCATTCATCCTAATAGGATTTCTTAATCGCAACGGTTGATTGAATTTAGCTAACAAGTACTTTGGTTTGATATGGTATCTTGGCAGACTAGCTAAAAAGTTGGAATGGATCGGATTTGATTATTACGCATCCGTTATACCAACCGAGCATTTTAGATATCCTAAAACAGTTGTTTTGTTTCTTAAAAAAAAAATAGTTTGATTTCTTTGTCTACCTTTACTTTTAATTTTTTTTTGGGGTATTGTCTCAAAAAGGTGTTGGAGCACAGCTTGTTGTTAGGCTTCGACCAATTTCTAACCGGATGATTGTCATTTCGAGTGATAATTGCATTTTTATGAAGTGATAATTGTTGTTTTTAAAAATCACGATCCACGACTAAGTATTAAAGGTAAAAAAATATGAATTTCACTGTGCACAAGTATATATGCTATTGATTACTAGAGGTGCAAACAACAAGCATTAACGATTATTCCGACACATATAATAGGCGGAAATGGGAATTTTCATTGAAAATTATAATTTTCACCAACCGCGTCACATTATTACGATTGAAAACTGAAATTTTCACCAAACTGAATTGAATTTTTATTAATCGGTAAAAACTAGTGAAAATTCAAATTTTCTTTAGTCGGTGAAAATTGGAATTTTCATTAATTAGTGAAAATTAGAATTTTCCTAAATCTCTATCTCTATGACTAGTCGTGATAAACAAAGAGGTGAGTTATTTTTAGCTATGACAAACGAGTTAATTTAGGGAGTTATTCTAGGAGTTAATTTAGGGATTAATAAAAAAAAACGAATTATTCTAGTCAAATGAGTTGTTTTAGGGAGTTTTCAAGGAAATATGATTATGACATTTATTCATAACCGTTTTTTGTTTTTTTTCTAAAATAAACGAAATTAAAAAGTTATTTGAATTACGGGTAAAAGGTTAATTTTGTAATCCAAGTTCTATTATAAATAATTATGGGTTCTACATATATAGAATTTTAATGATGGGTTTACGAAACACAAAAAATAATAATTGGGCTAGAAAAAAATTCCCCATTTGTAAAATGTTCTGCCGAAAAATATGAACCCTAATTTGGGGCATACAATAAAATTTGGGGGCATACGAGATATTATGGCACCCAATGCAAAATTATAAGGGCTGCCATAATGATGCTTAAGTTACTATAATACCCCTGCCTAGTTTAAATTACATTACTACCCTTTCACTTAATTAACCATTACCCTCCCACTAATTAACTACCCTCCCACTAATTAACCATTACCCACTAATATAACAAATTTTTTAAAAGTTTTAAAAACCAAAAACCCTTCTCTCTCCCTCTTCTTCTTATCTTCTTCTCCAAAATTTCTGAAAATTTCTAAAACTTTGTTGGTTTGATTTGTCGATTAAACACATACATGGCACCTCGTGTTAAGCGATGCCCTAGAAATACGGTCTTAGAATCCTGGTGTTGAATCTGAAGCATTTCAATCTAGGGTTTTGGAAAGATGGAGATGAAGTGGTTAGTGGATCGATTGGTGTTGGAGAGGAGAAATAGAGACCGATTCTTTAAAATTGCACATAGAAAGGTATTTCCCACAAACCCATTGTTTATTTTTTCGTATTTCGTTGATTTATGACATGTAATCGAGATTCGTCTAGGTTGTTGTTAGTTTCAGGGTAGTGTTCGGCTGAAATTACGCAGCCCGAACTTATTTTTTTTTATACGACGAAGAACAGTTCGGCTTAAAATTTGTGATATTTTGAATATCGTATGAGCCGAACCAATGAGTTCTAAGACATAAAATTTTGTATGATAACCACCCCAACTTAAATACCATTGTTTAATAACCGATCTATTACTCTTAGGTACATTGTTCGGCTCATTGTGATTAATATCGAATGTGCCGAACCTTTCTCTGACCATGGCTAAAATCTGTTGGGCACCTTGTTCGGCTCATATTGATAAATATCGAATGTGCTTAGAACTTTACACTAAAATAGTGTATGGCCAATAGCTTCCTCTAAACTTGTCCAGTTGTGGAAACCCACTGGTGAGTTATCAAATTGTGTAGTAGAATCATATTTATTTAATTTGGAAAACTAATTAAGGTTTGTCATTTGCTTTAGCACCCATCCTGGAAAATTCAAAGAGAAACTTAAAAGGAGAACAATGGAAGTGACTCCTTCTAACTCAAAACTCCCAAACCTCGAGGTGGTGGCACAAAGAACTTACATGCCAAATTGTGCAAAAAAGGGGAATTGACACGACTTGCTCTTTGCTCCAAACCTCGTAGAACAAGAGGATCACAATGATGAAGATGTTGGTGAGGAAGGTCAAGAAGAAGAAGAACTAGAACAAGAACAAGAGAAAGTTGTTACATCAAGGGAGACAAAGTAAGCACATTCCACATCCTGATAATGTGATACGTCCTCAGGAGGATGGTTTGCCCCATGGTCTCCCCGAAGATGGTGGAAGAGTGTTGATTGGCTACAAGGAGTCATGGGCGAAGAGAATTTATGAGACTCCGGGATCACGTGGATGCGATCCATGTACTTAGACACCAAACCGCCGCACATTGGGATATTTTCAAAGAGGCTCCCGAGGTGGTGGCTTTAGTACAAGGCTCAGGTTTATAGCTGCTATTTTCTATGCACAAGAGGAATTTGATCAAGTTACAAACTCAGCCTTTTGTGAGAGATTTTGTCCGAGACTTACACATTTCATCTCCCCTTTGGCGAGATGTCAATTACTCAGGATGATGCACGAGAAGATTAGTGGTCTTAGAACACATGGGAAAAATGTGTACTCGGTTTATGAAATGACTTGGGATGAGTTGTATGTACTTGCCGAGGAAACTCTTGGTTGGCAAAAAGACAAAACAGAATTGGAGTTTGCTGCACGCTAAAAAGGTGAATTTTGTGGATTCTAGCACTAAGAAGTTGAAGAAAATCAAGTTCACCGCTTTGAAAAAGTGCTTTGGAGACACAAAGGAGAAAAATTTCAAAGGGGGAGTTGGTTATGGACGAGGTCACATCTAATCGCTTTCTACCGCGTATTTGTTGTATACTTTAGGAAGTGTTATATTTCCGATAACAAGTGGGAACAAGGTTAACGCTCAATACCTCCAATTGTTAAGGGATTTGAAAAGTCACACAAGTACTCTTGGGGGAACCGCCCCTTTCTTTCCTATTTGAGCAACTTGGAACTAACGTCTAGGTTAACAAGTAGAAACATTGGAGGTTATTTCACAATGCTTCGGAATATGTTTACACATTGTAGATCCATTTTCAAGAAAAATTCGGCTTTCAATTTTGGTTTTGTGTATGCCCAACCTACTTTTCAAAGGTTCGGTTGTTCTGGTTATTTTGATTTAATAAGCCGAACTTAGTAGGTTCGGCGTTAGACTTTTTTGAATATAAATTTAACTTGCTTCTATTTCCCAAAGTTTACAACCTCCAAGATCCAATACAATTCTACTGATCCTAATAATTAAGTTTTTTTTTTTGTTTTTTATATTGTTGGTGTAGGTATGGATATATGACCATTTTCCGGATTTGAATTTATCCAAGGAAGATGACAAATGGGTAGACACATTCCCTACCTCGGCCAAATGGAGTTTCAAGGAAAATAAGAAGAGGAATAAAAAGGAAATCTTGATAGCTTTGAGAGAAAAGTTAGACTCTTTGATCGTTGAACAAGTTGTATTTCAACCATACAAAAAGGATGAAGAAGATGATGAAGTTGTTGAGGATGAAGATATGCCATTGGGGATGTACTATGGGCCATTGTTTTATCCCGAAGGCTTTACAAGAGTGTTTGATCCCCGTCGAGTACTCCGTCAATATGGATTTATCCAAAACGATTCCGGTGCTAGAGGAATCAAAGTTCAAGTTGTTGCCCAAGGGTTCTAAGGGAACAAAGAGTACGGAAAGTTCATGGAATGCCGAATATGATCCCGATCCTACCATTGGTTGTTGGGATAAATTGGAAGATAACAAATTAAGTTGGGTTGACTTAGAAGAGTTGCGTGACGATCCTTGTGAATGTGACCCGGCTTATATAGATTGGTATAACCAAATTTCACATCCTTAAATCATTAATAGGGAAAGTCAAGCTTTGGTAGATGGTAAGATGGGAGAGCGAACACAAAAGGAAGTCGAGCCAAAGACGAGGAAGAACACAAAGGGCATGGTTGAAGATTTTTCGAAGTCTTACCGAACTATGGTATATTGAGTGCATACTTTTAAACTTGTTTTCAATATTTTTGACTATTGTTGCTTATATGTTTTAACTAAATTTTATCAGATGGCTGGGGGTAACGACGTGTTGAAGGCTATGAAGAAGAAAATTGATTGCAATGTGGATATGGCGGTGGAAGAGCAAGAATATATGTACAAACCGTTGGGATGGAGTAATCAACAAAGGTGAAGGTGCGAGTGGAAGTGGTGCTAAAAGGTCGTGGTGGTGGAAGACGCTGTCGTGCTCAATAGATGATTATGTTCAAATTGAAGTACACTAGGTTTTTATGGTTTGGTTTTTAAGTAATGTTTGATTTTAGCACAATTTTATTTACTTGAAGAAAACAATGTTATGTGTTTGGTTTTCGGTACAATGTTTTGATGTTTAACTACAATGTTATGCTTTTATATTTAAGTGAAATGCTAAGCTTTGAGTGCACTTTGCGATACGTAAGTTATAGTATCATGTTCGGCTTATAAATATGTAATACGTATTAAATAGACCATAGTCGACATTACTCTATTTTCTAAGTAAAGGTTAGAAACATAAGTGTTTAACGCGTATGCTTCTAACCTTACACCTTGTCACATTCGATTTTCTCTTATTTGTAAGTTCTGGCACCATGTGCCATCTTAGTTTAGAGCCGAACTATTTGCAAAGTATTTTTATTTACTTTTAAATTACTATACTACCCTACGTTGATATAAAAGCAAAATATTCTCTTTTTGGGTCAAAGCATAAGGAACATCAAAAAGAACCTTTTCGGTTCTTCTCCTCTTCTCCTATTCAAACCAAGTCGGAATTTGATCGCCGAAATCATATTTCATCGCCGAAATTGATCGTCGATTCATAAAAATTTGATCGTCGATTAAACACAACTATAAAATGGCTCGTGGAAAACAAAAAGAAATTGGTAGGCGCTCCAAATCTTCTTCTAATCCGTCAATTGAAGACCAACAACCATTAGAAGGAGTTGACACTGAAATTGAAAAAGAAGTTCAATCGAGTGAAGAAGAAACCCCTGAAATGAGGATTAGAAGGTATGTTATACAAACCCTACCATTTAATTTGTTGATTAATGAATTTTATTGTACTGTTAGACTAGGTTTAATTGGAAAAACTTAGGTTATTTTGAAACACACAGAAAGGTTCGGCTCATACAAAAATGTAATCTTTAGATGCCGAACCTTTAGGCTGAAGAATAGTTCGGCTAGTTTATTAAAGCGCCGATCTTTGAGTTTCATTGTTCGGTTGTTTTCGTGCAGCGCACGTATACGCCGAACTTAGTTATGTAACATATTTTTTTAAGGATATGCCGTGTATTCTAAAGGATTATACTTATTTATGTATTTGTGCTATTTATAGGAACCAAAAGGGTAAAATGAAAATCGGGAAGAGCAACTCAAGTGGAAGAACAACAACAACCGAGAGAAGCAAGATGCTAAACCTCGTGTTGTTGGGTTTCACATTCCTAATGATGATGATGTAATAGATCCAAGAGATGATGGTTTACCACACGGTCTTCCCGCCCGGCGGTGGCAAGGTATTGATTGGTTACGAGAGAGTCTTGGGCTAAGAGGATATATGAGACTCCTGACCATTGTCGTGCGGTCAGAGTTTTGAGGCATCAAAGGGCTGCACATTGGGATTTGTTTAAAGAGGTGCCTGAGGTGATTGCTATAGTGCAAGCATCTGGTTTATGGCCTGCCATTAAATATGGTCATCAGGAATGTGATAGAGTGACAACCTCGCCTTTCCGAGAGATTTGCTCCCGAGACTTACACATTTCATCTCCCTTTTGGCGAGATGACAATCACTCTGACGACGCGAATAAGATTACGGGCCTTAGTGTCACCGCGAAAGCGTGGATGCGGCGTTTTACAATATGAGTTGGGATGAGTTGTATAAGTTGGCGAAGGAAACTCTAGGTTAGCCAAAATCGATAACCGAACTAGAGTTTTGTTGTTACGTAAAGATGTCACTTCTACCCATGATGATAAAGGTGCAGCCTACAAGAAAAACAAGAAGTTCAAGTTGTTGAGGTTGAAAACCTATTTTGAGAAAACAATGGAGAGGGTTAAAGATGGAAAGTTGGTGATGATTGAGGAGTTAGTGAAACAAGCGCAACAGCATATATGTTGTACACTCTTGGAAGAGATATCTTTCCGGACATACGGGAACAAGGTGAGTGCTCAATATCTCCAATTTTTCAAGGATGTCCACTCGGTTAATAGTTATGCTTGGGGGACAGCGTCACTTGCCTACCTACTCAATCAACTCGCACAAGCATCTAGGTTGGAAAGTACAAACATTGGAGGCAATTTCACTATGCTTCAGGTAATAATATTCATTAAATTTGATTTTATTGGTTGTTCAGTGAATAGTTCGGCTCACAACCATGCATATGTGTAAGCCGATCTTTTACGCGGTAAAGGTTGGCTCGTTAGTTAATTTTCATTATCTTTTATAGTTTAGAACTTGCGAAATATTGTGGGTATATGACCATTACCCGAATTTGAAATTGGCCAAGGTACATGCAAATTGGGATAAAACAACGCCAATAGCGAATCGATATGATATGGAAGGCAAGAAAGAAACAAATAAGAATGATGTGTTTATTAATCTTAGAGAGAAATTAGACTCTTTGGATGGGAGTGACGTCGTATTTGACCCATATTTGAGAGATGTTCAAGAAGATTATGTTGTTCAAGATAATTTTGTGCCGATAGGTATGTACTACGGACCTATATTTTATCCGGGTGGTTCACGTAATATATGATCCTCGTCGTTCTCGTCGGTTAGGATATGTCCAAACGCTCCCAGTAGTATACGATAAGTTCGGGTTGTTGCCATTGGGTACCACTGGGACTAAAAGCACCACCTCTTCGTGGTGCCCCAAATATGATCCCGAGAACCAACCTTAGAGTCTTTGAGAAGGTTGGATGCCAACAAGTTAAATATGAACCACTTGCATATTTTGGGTGACGGTCCTCCACAAGTTGAGCTGGGCTATATGGATTGGTATAATGAAATTTCACATCCGCTTATTATCAATAGATCAAGTCAAGTTGTAGCTGACAGGGAGAAGGCAAAGGTTGCCAAAAAGAAGTCCAAGGCCGTTGACATTCAAAAGGCATATAAAACAATGGTACAATTTTTACTTGTTTAAGTGTTACTTCTTAAATATTAAAGTTCTTGTTTAAGTGACCTTTAAATGGAACCGAGGTTGCGGCGGGAAAGGAGTTGTTGAGAAATTTGAAGAAAAGAATTTCTTGCAAAACTAAGATGACGGTGGAGGAGCAAGAGGATTGGTACAACCAAATGGGATGCGAGTCATAAACAAAGGGAAAGGACCCAATAAACCAGGAAAAAGGCCGACGAGCAAGAGGCCATGACAAGAAGGTGAAGGCTCAAGTCAAGTATGTCCTACAGGGAAAAGAGGTCGTGGTCAGTGACTTATAAGTTTGGATGTGTCGTGAAGTACACTTAGTTTGTTATATTTTGTTATGTTTTGTTAAATACACTTGTTTGGTTTATTACCTTAAAAAACATGTTTTTCAATATGTTTGGTTCGAATGTTAGGAGGTCTCAAAAACAACTTAAAGAAACATGGTTCGGCCCAAATTACAATATTACGTACTAGGATGGGTTAATCAATAAGACCAATGTTGCCTTAAACAAATTTTGAGTACGCATTTGGTTCGGCTCATTATACCGGAGGAAGAATACACTCGAATACGAATAAGCCAGAACCATTAAAACAACACTAGTTCGAAAAATGCTACAGTTCGGCTTTTAAATGGAAATATATTTATGCCAGAACCCCTATAGTTTTCAAAATTTGAAAAGTAGCCGTTGGAGATGGTTTTCAAATTGAAAATATAAGCAGATTACATAGCACAATCCGTCAAGCATATATATAGCGACATATGATATCTCATTATCAAAGCACAAAATGGCGTCTAGTCCTAAGTATACTCTTGAAGAAGATTTATCTCTTTGCAAACATTACGTAACTTACTATCCGGAGAAGGGTCCGAGCGACGAGGTAAAGGGTCTAATGAGTATGTACTACTTGGTCGAAATTCATGAAGCTTTCACCAATGAAACAGGTAATCCAAACAACCGGGATAGGGCATCGTTTTGTCGAATTGAAACAATTAAAAATAAAATTAGGGACTTCATAGCTATGATTCGGATTGTCAATCGATATCGGCTTAAAGGTGAAACAAATGATGAGATTGTTGTTCGAGCTCTAGAGGAATGGCGAAGATGGAAAGGAAAAATTTCAAATACCAAGATCACTACACCATCCTTAGGAAGTTTGTTATAACTCGTTTTGGTTATTAAATCCTTGTAATTGGTACTTTAGTAATGGTTAGTGATTTTTATAAATTGTCTTTAGTTAGCCGATCCTTGACACTTGGGAAATACTTTTTTTTTTTTATATGCAAGGATCGGCTCAAATTGAATATTTTGAATAATTAAACCTTACAATAAGTGTTGGGATACTTAGCGACCTTATAGTTCGGCACATAGAATATTTCACATGTAAGCGAATCTTACAGCATGTGTTGGGATACTTAGCAGCATTATAGTTCGGCACATAGAAATCGTCAAATGTAAAAGCCGAACATATAATATATGAAATTTTTATCACGATCGGCTTATTATTGAATATTTCAATAAGCGAACCTTACACCTTGTGTGTTGGGATACTTAGCAGATTATAGTTCGGCACATGAATAAATCGTCATAAATCAATATATGTCACATGTAAGCCGAACCTTGACAATATATGAAATTTTTAACGGATCGGCTAAAATATACTTTTACTTATTACCAAGGCAGGTATAATGAAAGTTCTTTTTCTTCAAATCTTTGCACCAACAAACAAGTTCAAAAACCACAAAATATATTCAATTCATGAGACGCACTTTAGGATACATTATGTAGCATTTATAATCTCATATCAACCTAGGCATCCTGGGCGAAAACAAAATGCAAAACGATAATATATATCCATTAGACACACTAGTACTAGGGTGATCCTAACCTTACAACGTCTTCTTCTCCATCTTCTTCTCCATCTTCTTCATCATCCTCAAAAACATCTTCTTCATCCTCATCATCCATTAGACACACTAGTCACCTACTTCATTATATTAGGTGGAAGAGGTGGATGCAAACTTCTCAAAGCTCCATCTCCCACACAGGACTGCATGGCGTAATTTGCACCCATAGTAATTTTCTTCAAAAACAGGCCAAAAGGCTAACGGACACAATGGAGGTATTGGGCAACCGGGTCTAAGCTTAAGACCGATATAATGGCAGCCTTGAACAAATGCAATAACAAGTCTTCTATCCTTCACACTCTCATGGCAAGGTTTTGATGGCGGCGCGTAGGTGTAACTACTTCCAGCCCTCGCAAAAGAATGAACAACGCAATTGAAGGTCTTCGCGATTAAAAACCCACATATCGGCATTTGCATCCAATGGTCACTTGTGATGACGACATCCCCATGTAAACGCCGTTCAAAACTAATGAACTCTTGTGCGACCCCATGGTCTCCGCCACCTCGCATCATTGACTTGTAGAAGTCCTTGTTTGGTAGAGAGTTTGTAACAATCTTTGTGAATATAATTTACTTCATCCCCTTGGGAAACCGGTTGGTTACCATCTTTAAAAGGTCCTAGTTGTTCCCGGTGACATGGAAACCACAATTTCCATCCCCTTAGACATCATCCATGGATATAATAAACTCATGAATGGCTTCGGGTAGATTCTCCAAGTAGTTTTTGTAAATCATATTAGAAGATCTCAAATACTTCCCCAAACTATCTCTTTTAGGACCCTTCATTTTCCCTTCGCATATATGATTTTCTTCTCCTTTTGCTTGGGCACTTGGTGGTCTTTGTTGGTTCCATTTGTTGAGATGGAAACATCTTACCCTTAAGATTTACGTCTCCTTCCAATGGTGGAGGAAATAGAGGACCACTATTCTTAACTTCTTTGTTACTTGTTTCACCTTTAACCTTGCTCGGTCGACCACGTTTCTTTGATAGCTTCACTTCATCCATCTTGTCTAACTTCTCTATTGCCTTCTTCTCTTCTTCGTACTTTGCATCATGGTATTCGACCCCGCATGGATCCCTTGTGGTAGGTGTGGGTTTTTGGTAGAGCATACGCTCTTGCTCTCTGCTCTTTTCGGTTTTCTTTCGTGGGTGGCCTACCTTTTTGTGGCCCCTTTTAGGTTCTAATATACCTTGTTGGGTGTGAGGATACGGGATTGGCATCATGTTGTCCCATAAGATTTGTTTTTGAGGTCGCATGACATCCCACGATACATTTTCGGCCAACCTTTTGCCATAAGGTGTGTCCCAAATCTCTACATCATCGTCCTCGTCGGGCATAGGATCACTACTCAATTGTTTCCAATGAGGATCAATATCCTCAAAAGGTATAAGACAATCCTTGTACCGAAGTAGTTCATGCCGACACGGAAGTCCCATGCTTTCCCTCATTTTACAAACACACTCTTCTTGGGAGTTAGCATCTATTTTCTTCAACAATTCTAATTCCTTCATTATAAGTTCAATGCACAAATGAGAGACCCTATGGGTTTAGTCCCGGAGCCACTTATCATCCGGAAATCATCATGCTTCATCATTAAACTTTTTTTGAATAACGTTCTAATTCTTATAACGTCACTCATGAAATAGTCTTCCATTGCGTCAAACACGGTGACGACGTGTCCACGCACCCAAATAGATTCCTCTTCAAACGATAGTGAGCCGAGCTCTACCATACTTGTAGCTTGGTTGTCGAAGTGCTTGTGGTGGTTTTAAATGCACTAACAAATCTATGTGCGTTGGTATCCAAGAATTGCTTGCGTAAATATATAATTATCTCCGGGTATTTGACGCCCCAATTCGCAATGAGCTTTGCAACATTTTCTTCAAACACTTCTTCGGTGATGGACCAAGTCAAGCTTGCCAATCATTGTGGAAACATGCCCACATCCTTTCATTAGCCTCATATGCTTGCTTGAATTCTTTCTTCTTCACTTCGTTCTCCATCCGGGTAATGTAGCAATCTTCTCTAGCTTTTTCAACTTAAGCGGTTGGATTATCCCTTGGCATTTCTTCCGAACATTATTCCATACATGAAAGGTACAAAAGAAAGTTTTGCGCGTTCGGAAATACATTCCTTATAGCAAACATCAATGCCGCCTCTTGGTCGGTTACCATGACCTTTGGAAGAGCATCCTCTAGGAAGATTAACTTCACTTGTTCCAATGCCCACACATAGCTTTCTTTCAACTCATCATGCAAAAACAAAAAGCAACGGTGAAAGGTGACTTGGTTGACGTATGACCAACAACGTTCATCAAGGGCATCTCATACTTATTGGTCTTGTAAGTGCAATCCAATATGAGAACTTGTGGGAAGCATAACGCCAACTTTCGCATTCGGATGGGCAATAAAAGGTCGTCACATGGCCGAATTCATCCAATTTCTTTTGGCAAGCATATTTCTTCTTTTTTACCACAATAATTGTTGCATTACCAACCTACCTTGCAAATCCTTTCTTCTCAAAGTACTTCTCGCGTTATAGATTTGTTGCAACGTAGTCTTATTATTCTTATCATCCGCCTTCAACTTGCTAAGAATTTTAGAGGTGCCATACGTGCTCGTGTCATTTTATCTACCTCTGCATATTCATGAGCTTTGAGTCTTCCGGCTCTATTATGTCCATGAAGATCCTTTGGACGTGTGTGGTTATGACGGCAATCCATATCTTTATTCATTGTGAAAACTCTTTCATCTATGTTCCAACTTAAGACGATCTTGAAAGGACAATTTATCTTCCTTGTTTTAGTCTTATATTTTTTCCAGTCTTCCCAACATATGGCTTACCTTTTTTCTTCTTGCTTACTTTCTTCCCACCCCTCTCACAAACCATCTCAACCCGCTCCTTTAGGCTTTGTCTACCTTTAACTAGGACGCAATTGATTTTCCAAGCATGTTCCTCAACCCATTTAACGACTTCTTCTTTGGTTTTCCACGTCTACATATCCACAAGTACAAAACTTAAGTTTTATTAATGATTTTGCATACAACATACTTGAAAATTAATAAAAACATAAACTACGTTAGTTACCTACCAAGTCGATTTGGAAGTGATCTCTAGTATCTTCATGAATGACATCAGCATCTAAAGTTGATCCTCCATAGTTTCCATTTGAGGAACAATCTACAAGAATATCGCACGAGTTTTTGGGTCGAGTTAGGCTAACAATATATACTCTATGTAAGCCCGATCTCAAGGTTAGAAACTTGTTCGTATTTGGAAGATAAAGCCGAACTACTTGTCGAACATGGAATCGAGTAGATTGGGAACTAATATTATAAGCCGAACCGAGAAGACTTGGAAATTTATGAAAACAAAAAATATTGTTCGGCTCGATAACGTGTAAGCCAACACATTACTTGTAACTCCTATTTTTTTTTCTACGGTTCATTTATTATTATCACATCACAGTTGAGCCGAACCATGAATATTATTTGGCGCGAAAATAATTGAATGACGATTCAGCGTATATATTTCTCAATCGAAGAAACCGAATTTTCTTATTTATTATGGTTCGGCATATATATTATCTGCCAACCTTACTCTGTTGCGCCGAACTAGTTGCGAAATCCTAACTTTTGGTGAAATCAAGCTACAAAACGGAAATTAAACAACTTCTACAGACCATACACGTGTGTATTATTAGCATTGGGTTCCTCATCCATGTACTCATCTTCGGGATTTGGCTCCATAAAGGAATCATCTTGAGCTTGAGAAAAAAGTTGAGTTTGGGTAAAATCATTTTCATAATCCAACAAATAAGCAATGTCTGGATCTCCATCGTAATTGATATGTATTTTCTTAGCTTTATGTGATGAAGATTCACCTTCCTCACTCGAATTTGTATCACACATCTCTCAATAATCACAAACAAAAAAAAAAAAAAAATTTCCTCCTCTCCTTCTTCTTTCCTCCTTCTTTTTCTAAATTAACTCACTAACTATCTTTAAAAAGAAAATTATTATCCTAAATTAACACTAAACTAACTACAATCATTAACAACTAATTAATCCGATTAACACTAATTTAACACTAATCTCAGAAGGGTATTTTTGCATTTTAGAAAAGAGGGGGATAAGGGCAACCTAAAAATACTATGAGCACCCTTTTTTTGTCTTATCTCGTATGCCCCCAAATTTTATTGTATGCCCCAAATTAGGGTTCAAAAATATTACTATGGCTTCGCATAATTCTCTGGTTGTTGATGAATAAGTTGTGATTTCTCCTAGTCCCAGACCATTGAGTCTAGCTTCCTTGTGATTTGCTTGAGATAGTCTTTTAAGCCATGACATGCCATCGAATATGCCTATATCCACTCATTGGCAGCAGACGTCGAAAAAATTGTGACCCGTTAGATAAAATAGTGAAAACAGATCAAGATCACAAATAAAACCCTAAACTGGGCTTATCTCTAAACCTTATAAGTAGAATAGTTGTCCTCAAACTCTCTCTTAGCCTCCCTATATCTACTCTTTGGTTAGAGAAAAAAATTCCAAACCCTAAAAATCAAAACACCGAGAAAAGAAAAAAGAAAAAACAGATCTCATTCTTCATTATCCCTCGATGGAATACATGGCCATCAACAACATATACTTACCGTCATAATGATTTTCCTCTCAAACCAATTGTCTAAGTTTCCCGATCGGTGTGGCACACTTTTCTTCAAATTCTTTTAATATAGACATAGCTTTACTTCAATCTACCTAAACTTCTCTTCATGTTTGTTTCAATTAATGTAATAGCTGCAACATATCCTGCTGCTGCACGAATATGTTTTTGAGTATCACAAACACACTTCATCTTGTGATCTTTTTCTTTGAAGAATTTAAGAAAGGTGTCTCTCACTTTATTAGCATTCTCGATTCCTCCTGGCATCGATCTTTCTGTTTTCTCTACTAATAAAAGTTAATGGGTGAAATACAGATGTACCTGTTTTTTGTGCGCATACGGATGTACCCCGTTTTTTTCACTTTTACGGATGTACCTATGTTTTGATTGTTTTTTTGAAAAAAGCGGCTAACGGAAAGTTATCCTCCATGTCGGCCAGTTAAGTCATGTTTAAAAGACCTTCTAACCCTTTAAATCGTTGAGTTAACCACATACATGTTCAAGTCAATTAAATCGTCGGTTAAACTGTCAGTTTAGACTGTACACAAACGTTTGTACTTGTCACTATTTTTTTGACACGTAGCACTCTAAAATAAATAAAATACTAAAATAAATACAAAATACTAAAACTCTGGAGCGGAAATGAAGTGGAATGGAAAATAATCAGAAACGAGTCAGAAGTCTGTCTGGCTGATTGGCTGAGACGTCTTGGCCAAGGCCATTGCACGACCTGAACTTGTGTTGCATCAACCATTCCCATTGCAATCCTTCACCTCTACAACTCCAGATATCTCATTTCAGTTATATCTCAGGCACTTGCCTTGAAAGCATAACCAAATTCCACCATCAAACTGTAACACCCATAGTTTCTGCTTCTCCTCATTACAGCTCCACACAACAGCAATTCAGCCAGTTCACCTGCAATGCTCATTTACTTGCAATTACAGTTGCTTCCATCTCCTCATACCACCTGCAATGATTACTTCAGGCATCACCCCTTAGCACATATCACCATTCTCCGCAATCTGTAGTGCAAACCTCAGTCATAACTCCATGGAAAATAGCAACACCAACAGTCTCAGCTCAGTAGCAGCTACCACTTCAATAACCTCAGCTCAATTCCTACAGTTCATACCACCAGTACCACCAGCCAAAGGAACAACCTGTAGTATTTGTAAATCAATAAAACTGACATTCGAATCCATGAAATAGTATTTGTAACTCACGTTCCGAATAACTTCACCGTTAATTTTTCCATCGCAATATTGGCATCTGCAGCCACACGAACAGATTCATTAAGCGGTACTCCATACTGACCCATAATACAGTATAGTTGCACATGAATGTTTCCAATATCAAATGAGTTAAAAGACCACTGATGCTAGAACGTAATCCACACCACATGAACACATGTACCACACTTTGATTACCACCTTATCCGTTAACAACAGAACTCTTAAGGAACCAAACACTAAGCATTGAGAAGAACTATCTCAGCAAAGCACCAATAGTGCATACACTAACAGGCTATATGAGCACCAACAGGTCCAACACCACTTTAGAAATGTAAGATTTATTCTAGCAAAATTGTTTTTCTGTCATTAATGGATCTCACCTTTTAAACCGATTAGGTTAACATATTAACATGAGACCATAAAGATCTCTTAGTTGCTAATGTGATATTAATTTGACATACTAGAAACTATCAAACTAATCTGTTCAAACCAAAGGGAAAGGGTTAACGGTAAATTATCATTATTCTTAACTTGTTCATCATCAATTATTAATAATATTCCCTACTACTAACTTATAAACTTAAGCAGGATCCATCATGAAGAATAATTAAATGAGTGAGGGTTGAGCTAGAGCTAGCTTTTTTCTATTGTTAACAGCTAGTAGCTAGCTGCTGTAAACTAAATCAATTAACTTGCTTTGGATAGGATCTAGTTGGTCAATATCTAAGGCATGAATGTTGAGTTACATCAGATTCAAGAAGAATCGAACATAAAAATGTGTGAGTACCAACCACTAAGGACGGTTAGCAACATTCGCACTACCATGACCTATAACATCCATACAAATGATCAAGGAACCACTTTCACTACATAAACTTTCCATTAGTGCATCCTCCAAACTAATTCATTTAAAGAATTAACTACCGTCACATAAAAACGTCATACACAAATTGTTCCCTACAATTTGTTTATAAAAGCAGACAATTTGTTTATAAAACAACTTAACACATAAAAATGTGCTATCCAGTACTAGTTGTCAGCATATGGATGAAAATTTACACCATATAATATATTAATTTACACCATAATGATCTCACTTTTCAAAACGACTAATTTTACGTACTCACTTCATCGGCATGACAAAAACTACAAGTTTTCAAAATTCAAGATGATTAATCATAAATCTTAGGTGTTCACTAAATACCCAATTCATCAATTCATGGGAATACCGTGAGCTATAATGAAACCCTATCATTACTTGAAATGAGTAAAGAAAGCAAGAAGAACTTTACCATGTTTGTTTTCTGGACATCTCTCAAACACTTCATGCGTAGTTTGGTTGGTGTTGACCTCGAACCTCCATAACCCGGATAAACCCCAAAATCGGTTGTTATACGAGACCTTGAAAATATTCAAACTAAATCAACATTTTTAAGCTTTAATTTACACATGCGAGACAAAACCTTTCAATTTTCAAACTTGAATTTCTAATTTAACTATCAATTTTATCCCAAATGAAAATCAAAATTTAAATTCTGCGATGCATTGCAAAAATTCTTGAGCACCACAAGAACAAATCAACACTGTTACCACCGGCAAAGCTTTAGCGAGAACAACCATCAACAACGACTACCCAATCATTACGCCGCCAAGAACCCATTTCGCCCCTGCCATATCATCACAAAAAAGTTACCAAATAAACAACGCAAACTATGATTCAACTTGATTTGAATAAAACCCTAAATATTTTATCGATTTCTTTGAGAGAAGAATATGTTGTTCGAACCGAGAGAGTGGAAAGGAAAATAATGGAAGAATGAACGATATGGCCTATCTCATTCCTTCTCCTTCAGTGGCTTCAACTAAGGGACATAACAGTAATCTATGTATTCAAATTCTCATCTCAGTCAACGATATATTGACCGGAAATATGATAAATTGACTAAATTAACAGATTTGGATGGAAAAATGAAAACAGGCCTATATTTGTAAAGGTGAAAAAAACGGGGGTGCATTTGTCTATCGGGTATAAAAACAGGGGTACATTTGTTTATAATCCAAAGTTAATTTACAAGAAAAGAAATGTAATCTGAAAGATGTACCCAAGTATTTATAGATGTTCAAAGACTAGGATTTTCCATAAATCTTCCTCTCGGATACACCAGAATTGGTGCAGCCCCATTTGCTCCATGAAAAAGAAAGATGAGGAATTGGAGATCTGCTAGGAATCTTTCAGGACATCCTTTTCCACCATAAATTGCTACTCATTTTGTTTTAGTTAATTCATCTTAGCTAGCTAGTCTTTTTACTATACTAAAGATCCTTTGGGTTTAGATCGAAAAGAAGCGGGATAATTTAAGAACTTTTATTTGCATCTTTTCTATGGCTTGTTTTCAGTTTGGTTACTTATATTTATTGTGCACTAGTATGAACAGACTGAAAATAATATTGTAACCATGACCATTAAAAAATCGTTTTTTCAGCAGCCTAGATAGTTAGGGTTGCTAAATTCAGCTCCGTTCTCCAATGCTCTTATTAAGCTTCCTTCAAAATCGATCCTTTTGCAAGTCCAGTGCTTTTATTAAGCTTCTACTACTAAAGTTATTAGTACTTGTTTCATTTTACATACACAATGAGAAGGCATAATGAGTGAGAAAAAAATGAGAGCAACAAAATGACTAATGTGTAAATGGATAGAATTTTACAAAATATTGGCAGCATCGGTTATTAAAATTTGGCTCCATGGATTATGTCACACAACATTACAGCAGGTAAAGAATGGATCACCATCTACATGTGTATGCCAAAGCGCCCACCTACGGTTCCATATACTACAAAATTATCAAAATAATTTAAAACTTGTTTCAAATTCATTTCAACACGAAAAGCTGAAAGCAAATTCATCCGCAGCCTTGACACGTTGAAGATGGTTGTTTTGCAATCAGGAAAAAAAAGCCGATAGACCATGGGAGAAATGATAATGCATATATCCCAAAGGCCACCATCTTGCAGAAGTTTTCCTTTTGAAACCCTGCCAAAAAAATTCCACCACCTAAACTCACAAGGGAAATAAAATTGCATGCAGCTTTAAAAGTCAAACTGATGTATGACGACCAATATTCGCATTAGCTGTCTATATCATTTTCATTATCATACATGCTAAATTGCTAGATACAGCAATTCCACTGTCACGCATAAAATGCTTTAACAAGCTATTTGGCATATCCCATTGTGGATATAAGTCTGCCCGAGAGTTGTTTTACCAACTACACTTCAGTGGAAACAATATTCTCAACAGAAAAAGGAGAATAAGAAATAAGACACTAATGCAACTGCTGCAACAGGGTTTTCTGATTATTTGGGGATCAGCTTGAGCATCTTAACTGTTATTAGTGTTAACAAGATTTAACAGCAGAAAATATAGGAAAACCCATACAAGTATACAACTTGTATAGATGTGTTACCGTTAATTCTTTAGGCTTTGCTGGTATTTTTTTGTTGTATTTTCATTCTAGAATCTAGTGTAGTCCATCGACTCCAACCAAACTGTTTTGTTTCCGTTGAAATTAAGATAAATAAAATCGGGGTTGCACTCTGATATTTCTACAATGCTCTCTTTTTTTTATCGTGGAATGTTGTTACAGCAAGTGATTGTACTCAGAAGTAAAGACACACTTGACTAGCTGAAGATTAGATTAGTAGTACGTTTTGGATTAATCTATACCTAGTCAAATGTCAACTAAGTCTGGACTAAAACGTATTTTTGGAGGCGGTTTTGTACTGAACCGTTTTCCCCCTTGTTTGAGATAGTCTTTTAGGCCATGCCGTGCCATAGAGTCTGCCTTTATCCACTCAGTTGCAGCAGCCGTCAAAAATACTGTGATCCGTTAGATCAAATAATTAAAACAGATCAACGATCACAAATTAAACCCTAGAATGGGCTATAGATCTCGAAGCTCTATAAATAGAATAGTTGTTCTCAAACTCTCTTCCGCCTCCAGCTAGCTGTGTTGAGACAAAAAAAAATTCCGAACCCTAAAACTCAACAACACCAAAAAAACAAACAAACACAGATCTCCTTGTTCATGATCTATTAATGGAATCAGAAACATCGTATACATGGCCATCAACAACGTCCACTACCCTTCACAATGATTTTTCCTCTCAAAACACTAGCATCAGCAACTTGTCTAAGTGTACTCATTTACCTGAACGCTTCATCTTGTGATCTTTTTCTTTGAAGACTTTAAGAAGAGTGTCTCTGACTGTATTAGCAGGATGGCATCGATCTTTGTGTTTTCTCTACGAATTGCTTACTTTGTAGTGACATTGTACAACATATGAATTACTTTCATGGCCTGTTATTGCACAATTTGCTTTTTTAGTAGTGACATTGTAGAACATATGAATTACTTTCATGGCATGTTATTTTAGTATATCTTGTTGTATAGTTTTCTGGCGTACTTGAGTAATATTTTTCCGTTCATAAATACGGATTCTGAGATGTATGCAAAGACAAAGCCGTTGAAACTCAGTGATTCTAACCTTCTCGGAAATCTGTTTGATATATACTTCGTAGAATGCATGCTGTAAATGAACCGGTCAACGATCAAAAATTTAACCCTAAAATATGCTAGATCTCTAAACCTTTATAAGTAGAATAGTTGTCCTTAACTCTCTGCCGCCTTCATTCATCTAGCAGCTGTTGCGAACCCTAAAAATCTAACAACACCAAACGAAAAGATATTCTTGTTCATGATCCATCAATGGAAGCAGGAACGTCAAATACATGGCCGTCAACAACAACTACTTCCCATCACAATGATTTCTCCTCTCAGAACACTATGATAGTGTCCAAATACATGGCCGTCAACAACAACTACTTTCCATCACAATGATTTCTCCTCTCAGAACACTATGATAGTGTCGCTTTGCAGGTTCAAACAAATAGTTGGTTTCTCCGGTTTTTTCTGGCCTTGGGTTCTAATGGGCTTCTATTAGAGGTTGAAGACTGTAAAGCATCCTGGTCTTTAGGAAATGCTGAGCTCTTCTGGAGTGAATCTAAGCATTATGGCTTTTGTTCTATACGGATTTTGATATCTTTCAAGACTGGTACCCTTATTAACAATGTTGCATTTTTTATCATTTGTAAACCTTGCTATAATGGGACATTCAGTTGTCCTTGGATTAGCTTAAACTTTAATTAAACACAACAACAACTTCAACAGTTGAACCTCCTTTTGTGTATTGCGATGTTGCTTCAGCTACCAAAAAAAACATAATTGGTTTATCCTTTTCCATTATTGGTGGTAGTTGTAACTTTAAAGATTAAGATTAGCACAAGAACAAAAGTAGAAGTAGAACATGGGTGAAAATAGTAAATGCCCTCTTGATACGTACACACAAAAAGATAAAGAAAAGGAAAAAAAAAAAGGACAACGATAATACTAATAGTATTATAGACTAAACAATGATTAGTTTAATGTCCTAATTTGCACTCCTTTCAATCATTCCTTGTATTTGACTCTTTCTATGTCTACTACATCTTCAGATCAGTACTCTCCGCCTACCTATGTTATGCGCCTCAAAATACCATATCAGATACAGAGGACTTCAAAATACCAATCGGTTCCAGAACCACTCAAACTGCCGATACTAGAGTAGTGGCAAAAATATGCCTGGCCACATTAAACTGCCGTTGCAAAAATATAAGGTCCATTTGTAGCTATGTTCATTTGTCCCATGGGAAATGCACAAGTACTACAAAAACAAAAAAAAGATTTGACACCCGATCAGATTAAAATCTTCTTGAATTTTTCAGTGATTTTTAAGAAATCAACTCTGACCTGTAGATACCGGTCCGCTATGACCTTGACTTTGTTTGACTGCACATCCTATATAAAACCAAACAAAAACCCTAGATCCTATTTTTCTTCTGCTTCCTTTTCCTTCTCTCCAACTCTCTCCCTCAAGCCGTCATCAACCACAAAATCATCATATCCGACTGTAGAAAAACCAGGATCATTTAAAATCTTACTTCTCATATATCATCATCGTCTGGTAATAATAGTCCCCTTCTTTCTTTTCATTCTTAAAAATGGCATCATGTAGATTATTAGTAAGTGGTTTCATATGGCATTGTGGTGGAGAAGGAACCATTTTGAAAACAAGCAGCATTATGATATCTCCTCTCAAAAACAATTTTGGGAATAGAATTGCAAGTCATTTGGATTTCTTTGGATACACTATTCAGCTGGTTTTGCCAAATACAAAAATCCAGCACAATTAACTCATAAAAAATACATCAATTGAATCCTGTCGCCTTGGTCAAAGAAGGCGTTGTAGGTGTTAATAATGGTGAGTGTTTTCTGTTCCTAACACTTTAGAGGATGAAAGAAGTCATGGATTCTAGAAAATCCTTACACAGATCTGTGGTTAACGGGGGTAATAGGTCAGAAATCAAAAATCAAATTAAGATTATCCATTATGGTCACATTCAAAAGCTTTATCATTTGCATTGCATTCGTATGATATCGCTTCTGAATGTGTGGATGCTTATAATATTAAGTTCCATACCTATCATATTTTGTAGGCTCAAGGTGTCAGTTGGGAACTCATAAAACTAGTTAGGAGCTTAAAATGATATTACGACGGCTCCAAGGTAATTCAAATGTGTATCCTTTGTTTTTATTAAATATAAACATATCAATTAAAATCTCCTGCAATCGAATTCATGTTTGTTGCGTGCTTATAATTTCTAGAGCTTCCTCACTAATTAGGTTACTGTGAATTTAGTAGAGGCGATGGAGGCCGAAATCCTTAGTTGGTGGTTATTAAACCCAATTAAATATCCCACATGTTAACAACAGACCCATCTCCTTGCAGAGTTCCTTTTCATAATTTCTATTCAATTGATATGAAGGAATTAAACTTAAAATTCCAACAATCCCCGACATGAATAGGAATTATCTACTTAACAAAAATACGATATGAAAATACTGAAAAAGAGATTACATATTGAAAGTTACAGCATTGGGAGAGGTGGCTTTTGGCTTTGAACCTTCCCTAGTTAATTTTATCGAATTTACTAGTCGCCTAGTGACCATTGGTCTTGAACTATTCGACTTTATAATGTAAATTGAGACACCAAAATTCACACCGTTCCTTTCGGTACCTTTAGTTCCTACGGTTGTGTTCATTTTGGCCCCGAACAACTCCTGGATTCATGAATGCTACTAGAGAATATAGCCCAAGTATTCTCATAGAAATGGCCACGTTTCTCACTCATATATGTGATCTCCCATTGAGAGTAACTTGTGTTACTCCACTTATTTCTTAGTATAGGAATCATTAAAAGCATTGCTTACCCTCTACTACTGTACATGCAACATTGTTTGGTTTTACCATAGGAATGGGTAGAACAATGTTCTACTTTGAATTTTACATACGTTCGTTGATATGTAGATATGTTCCAATTGATACTAATTTCCCTTTGTGTAATAATGCAATAATTGAAAGTATACATCACTTGTTCTCGAAATGCGTATTCTCTGAAGCTATTTGGAGAGGCTTATCTTTAACAACAGTTCTCTATAAGGCTGCTAACAAGAACTACAAAGATTGGTGTGTGCAATGGTTGAAAGATAAGGATAATAGAGACACCTTTGCTTTTATTCTATGGAATATCTGGAAATATAGATGCGGGGTTGTACTAGATAAAATTAAACTATGTCCTGGAAAATTAATAGAGTTGACCAAAAAAGACTTTACTGATCATATGTCTTGTAGAAAGAACAGTAATCCCAAAATAAAGAAAAAAGCCTTGTGCAATGTTTTCCATCCAAGTTGCAAAATGGATCAAATAGAGAACAAGAGTAGATGCAATTACATCTTATTTGATGCTGCTTATAAGAAAAATTCTAAGAAATTTTCTTATGGTGTGATCTTTATGAACACTAATGGTGACATTTGTGATTTCATAGGAGGAACAAGTAGATGCAACAGTTCAGATGAAGCAATAATCGGGTGATATATTTTGTAATTTCCTTCCGATTGTTTAGGCCGAACCGCTTGAGTAATTTCTGGACACAAAGTGATGCATATTCGGTAGAAATTAGTTTTGTGAGGCTTCCGATTGTGATGCATTCGGAAGGGTGGAATTTTTATGACTTTCGATTATTGGTATTCGGAGGGTTATGTTGAAATTTAGCTTCCGATTATTGTGTGTAGATAAACATATTCGAACACCAAAAAATTTCTTTTGTTTCCAATTATACGTATTCGGTAGCTTTAGGTGAACTGATATTTACGGTTGAGTGTAATCGGAGGCATTTGGTTTACTCAACCAACCGAATATGTATATTCGGGAGCGTTGGTATTACATTAACTTTTGATTATATAGTTTACTAACCTGTTGTACTTACTTTTGTTGTTTAGGGATAGGCGAGGTAAAAAAATCGAAGATGCAATTGTCTCAGCTAGTGCAAGGAAGGAAAGGTGTCAGAAGCTGACAGCTAGTGCAAGGAGAGCTAGGACTGCTAAAGCCGCTTCAAGTGCTCAAGATGGAACTCAACAAGCAAGCCAAGAAGCTGTTTAACCTAGTGCCCCTCAATCAGAACCGGTTCAATAAGGTGTTCAACCAAGTGCCTCTCAATCACAACCAATCCAAGAAGGTTTTCAACCAAGTGCCTCTCAATCACAACCAATCCAAGAAGGTGTTCAACACATATATACCTATTTACACTGCTTATAATTGTCTTCATCAATTATTATTTCAGACCACCTTACGAAAAAGGATCATCATAAACTGAAGTAGGTAAAAGAATTTCCACGGCTGAAGATATCTTACACTGCTTTTAGTTCTTAATTTAAGATTACCTGTATTGGGATATTTGTAAGATATTTGTATTTACTTTGCAATATTTTCTTAGATATTTGTATTTACTTTGCAATATTTTCTTACTTACCTTAGGCTGAATGTCGACATCCTTCTTTACAATGTATGTCGACATCTCTTGTAAACTTTGTATATAAGGCCTTGCCTTCTTCTCTAACAAAGCAATGAGAATATTTGAGAATTCCATTCATAAAAACTACATGGTATCTTTAGAGCCAGAAAATTTTTAGATTCAAAACTTTTATCACAATGGGAACACCTCATTTGAATGATGAGATTCCACAACCAACCTCTTCACGTACTTCCAATCCTTTGTATGCTCTAGCTTCGAATGATAATCCAGGAACAGTCATCACGCACGTTGTTCTTAAGGGATCCAACTACGAAGAATGGGCTAAAGCGATTAGAGTTTCGTTGGGAGCAAAACGAAAACTTGGTTTCATCAATGGTAAAATACTTTAACCTACAACTGATTCTAATGATCTTGAGGATTGGTGGACGGTTAACTATATGATTGTGGCTTGGATTTTTAATACTATTGATCCGAATATTCGATCTACTATTTCTTATCGTGATACATCGTATGAATTGTGGGAAGATATCCGTTTACATTTTTCTCATTTGGAAACGGTATTAAAATTTTTCAATTAAAATCTGATGTTGCCGTCTTGCAAACAAAAATCCGGGTGAGTCAATTATGTCTTATTATGGACGTTTAAAGAAATTATGGGATGATATCAATGACTTTGATGCTTTGCCTTCTTGTTCTTGTTCCTCTTGCAAATGTGATTTGAATAAAACCCTTCGTACAAGACGTGAAGCCGATCGGTGCGTGAATTTCTAATGGGTCTTGAATCTTATTATGCTAATGCACGCTCCAATATTTTATCCATCGAGCCATTGCCATCTCTTCACTCTGTGTACTCAAGAATTTCACAAGAGGAAGAGGTTCACCTTTATACTCAACGAAAGACTGAAGAAGCACCTCCAATGGCCTTTGTTGTTCGTAGTAATATGCCACAAGGTGTGAAATCGCCCGATCTCCGTTAAAGTGCAGTTTTTGTGGCTATCATGGACATCTTGAGGAACGCTGTTGGGAGAAACATGGTTATCCACCTGGCCGTGAACCTAGGCGTCCGCAAGCCACAGGTCGTGGAAAACCAAGCTCAAACACCCCCGAAACAGCTTGCTTACACCTAAACCAATGCCGTCTTGGGTGAAATGTCCGCACCTACCAATCCTATTCGTTTAACTGCAAGAGAGTTTATACTTGGATTGTTGACACCGGTGCATCGAATCATGTTTGTTGTGATGAAAATCTCTTTGATTTCTCTCGTGCCATAACTCCTATTCACGTTGGGTTGCCTAATGGTGCTACTATAGAGGCCACTGAATAGGGAAGTCACTTTAACCGATTCCTTAGTTTTGAACAATGTGTTATTCGTCCCTTCATTCACTTGCAACTTACTGTCAGTCTCGCAACTTCTCTCTTCTAGAAAATTAAGCATACAATTTACATTCTCTTCTTGTGTTATACAGGACCTTGTCTTGAGGATGACGATTGGTATGGGTGAACTTATTGGGGGCTTTATCATCCGCGATGGGGAACCAACTCGTGTTAATGTTATTCATGGGAAAGACATGGCAGATTTATGGCATAAACGGTCGGGACATCCTTCTCGACAAGTAATGGAGCTGCTACCTCAAGTTTGTCGTAGTAATAATAATAAGATGGAGTTTAAAGCTTGTGATATTTGTTATCGGGCAAAACAAACTCGTAGTATCTTTCCGTTAAGAGAAAATAAAGCGATAAATTGTTTGATTTAATTCATTGTGATGTTTGGGGTCCTTATCGTGCAAATCGGGCTTGCAATTCTCGGTATTTTTGACTATTGTGGATGATTTTTCTAGATGTGTGTGGGTATATTTGATGAGAACAAAGGACGAGGTTCCACGTTTATTAATGAATTTTTTCTCCTTGGTTGATCGACAATTCACCAAAAGAGTAAAAGTTTTGCGAAGTGATAATGGGACAGAATTTAAGGGTCTTAGTACTTATTTTCATACGAATGGGATAATTCACCGAGACATCCATGGTTAAAACGCCTCAAGAAAATGCTAGAGTAGAACGTAAGCATCGTCATATTCTTAATGTTGCTCGTGCTTTACGTTTTCAAGCTTGTTTACCTATTGATTTTGGGGTGAATGTGTTCTAACCGCCGATATCGATTAATCGCACTCCTCTCGTGTGCTTGATTTTAAGACACCTTTTGAAATGCTTTATGGTCGTGCTCCTACTCTCGATCTACTTAGAGTTTTTGGATGTTTATGTTATGCGAAGAATATTAATCCTCGTGATAAGTTTGACAAATCAAGTCGTCGATGTATTTTTCTTGGATATCCTTTTGGGAAGAAAGGATGGCATCTATTTGATCTTGCAACGGGGGATTATTTTCAGTCTCGTGATGTTAGTTTTGTTGAAGATGTTTACCCTCTAGCTGATTCCGAAGAAATGAATCGTCTTCACTCATTATATCCAGCAGAAATTGATAGTACTGCGAATTGTGGGGATTTTTTTGAGGACTGTACACAATCAGCAATCCATGAACAAATACAACAAGGGCCTCCAGACGCTTCTATAATTCCAGCTAGCACGTTGGTTTATGATGCATCTTCAGACACGTCTCTTGAGAATCTGCCACAGACACTGCCCAATGACGCTCAACCTTCATCCAGTGACAGTGTTTTGTTACCAGCAGCATCTGAAAATTTGTCAGTTTTGGGAGATCTTTCCAGTGAACGTTTGGTTGAAAATAAAAGTGTCCCGGCAGATGATAATGGAAATTTTTTGGTTGATGATACTCTTACTGTTGAAAGCACCGTATTTATCGATGCAAACCTTGGTCGTGGTAAACGTACCAAATTCGAAAATGTCAGACATAAAGATTTTGTAAAATGGCAAAATGTGGAGCCGAAGACTAACACGACTTTGGTTCCCCCTCATAGTTCACACATACCAGTACATCCCTCAGGTACTCCATATCCTATAACACATTATGTAAATTGTAATGCTTTTTCTGTTGCGCATCAACATTTTCTTGCAGCTCTTTCGTCTGATAAGGAGCCTACATCCTTTAAGGAAGCAATGAATGATCCTCGTTGGAGAAAAGCGATGGAGGAAGAAATTGCGGCCCTTATTGCCAATGGAACTTGGACACTTGAAGACTTACCTCCGGGAAAATTGGCTATCGGATGCATGTGGGTGTTTCGGATCAAGCGTCGTTCTGATGGTACGGTTGAACGATACAAGGCACGCCTGGTTGTCTTCGGTAATCATCAACAAGAGGGAATAGATTTCAGTGAGACTTTTGCTCCTACTGTAAAAATGGTTACTGTGCGTACTTTTTTAACAGTTGCCGCTAGTCAGAATTGGGAGTTAGTTCAAATGGACGTTCATAATGCGTTTCTTCATGGTGACTTGGATGAAGCGGTATATATGCGCCTTCCTCCCGGATTTAGTAATGGCGTGACCGGCAAGGTATGTAGGCTACGTAAGTCTCTGTATGGTTTGCGACAGGCACCTAGATGTTGGTATGCCAAGTTAGCCACATCCTTGCGTGCATACGGTTTTTCCGCAAGAAAATCTGATCATTCCTTATTTGTTTATCGTAAAAAGGGCGTGATATTGAATATTCTTGTTTATGTGGATGATCTTGTTATTGCTTGGGAATAATAGCGATGCTATTCGTGAACTGAAATCTTATCTTGGTGATTGTTTTTCATATGAAGGACTTGGGAAAATTGAAGTATTTTCTCGGCATTGAAGTGGCTAGAAGTTCAAAAGGGATTTTTCTTTTGTCAACGCAAATATGCTCTTGACATATTGTTCTCAAACAGGTCTTCTAGGTTCTAAACCAGCTAGCGTTCCAATGGAAGAAAATCATCGTCTAGCTCTTGCATCGGACAAACCTATGACAGATCCTCCGCTCAATATAGACGACTAGTAGGGCGTCTAATTTATCTTACCATTACTCGCCTGAGCTTTCTTATGCGGTTCATATATTATCTCAATTCATGAAGCATCCAAAACAATCTCAATGGGATGCGGCTTTGAGAGTTGTTCGTTATTTGAAAAATAGTCCCGGCCAAGGTATATTACTTCGTGCTGATTCCACTCTAGTTCTTGATGTTTATTGTGATGCAGATTGGGCTAGTTGTCCAATAAGTAGACGTTCTCTTACTGCTTACTTTGTATTCCTTGGGAACTCTCCTATCTATTGGAAAACAAAGAAACAGGCAACTGTTTCCCGCTCTTCTGCGGAAGCAGAATATCGTGCCATGGCTTCCGCCACTTGTGAAATCATTTGGTTAAAGAATTTGCTTCGGAGTCTTGGTGTTGAGCATGCTACGCCCGTATCTCTTCATTGTGACAGTCAAGCTGCTCTACATATTGCAAACAATCCGGTCTTTCATGAACGTACGAAACACATTGAAATAGATTGTCATTTCGTACGAGATGAGATTCTCAAAGGTACTATTGCTCCCGCGTACATTCATACTACTATTCAACTTGCTGATATTCTTACCAAAGCTCTGGGTCGTCAACATTTTCAATCTCTTCTTGCCAAGTTGGGCATTTCCAAACTTCATGCTCCAACTTGAGGGGGGGTATTGGGATATTTGTAAGATATTTGTATTTACTTTGCAATATTTTCTTAGATATTTGTATTTACTTTGCAATATTTTCTTACTTACCTTAGGCTGAATGTCGACATCCTTCTTTACAATGTATGTCGACATCTCTTGTAAACTTTGTATATAAGGCCTTGCCTTCTTCTCTAACAAAGCAATGAGAATATTTGAGAATTCCATTCATAAAAACTACACCTGGCATGATAAAAAAATCGCCACCTGTACTGCACTTCCCCAGAAGATAGAAGAACAACTTTGCATAACACATACCTATTTACACTGCTTTTAGTCCTTCAGACTGTCCTTTTTCTATTCCAACATAACCATGAGAGGGAAAATCATTGTGCTATCTATTGTGTGGTTTAATCTTCCAGGGTATGTGTAATGCTTCCCAAACAAACCCAAAATTACATTCTGTATACAGACCTACCCATTTCGATCATCCGAGATTTTTATTACGAAGGACACCTCCGGCGCCGCATGACATTTAGAATTTCGAAATCAGAATAGAAATTTTTTTCACACTTTCAATAGCGAGTCTCCAATCTTTCAAAGTTCTCCAAGCATCATTCGCTTGGTAACATAACAGAAAATATGTCTATGAACAGTTGTGTACAAAAACAAGTCCCGGCAAGATGTTACGAACTCCGCGTTTACATATAGTTGGACACTCTCAATACAGTGACAAGAAAATAAAAGTCATGTCTTAAACGAGATGTTAGTTACACAACCTATGTGTTTGCATTTACACAAAAAAAAAAAAACATAATATCCATAAATCAATTCAGAATACAAAATCTATCTTAATTGAAATAATTCCGACTACATTTTCAGGATAGTAGTTTCTCCATCAAGATACAATATTCCTTTGGAAGATCTTGATTTACAATAGGGACACTTTCCATCGATTCATTCCGATCTAGGTAACTTATTTTCCGCTGGCATTCAAAGTGAGGTTTGAGGGAACGGATCTCTTCATTCTTCTTCCTACTTCATCAGTCTAAGCATTCAACACCCATCATTCATCAACTACCTGCTCATTACCGGCTGTTTTCTTCAATAGGAACCTGAAAAATTCATTAATCACAACTTCAGCTTCAAAGTTATACAATGTAAATTAGCAAAATAAATCTGTATTGAGAAATATTATACCTCAAGTGGAAATCCGTGAATTATCTCTTAAATGGTGTTGATTTTATGTATTAAATCAAAACCATGAGAGGAAATATCATTGTGCTATCTATTATGTGGTTTAATCTTCCAGATATGTGTAATGCGTCCATAACAAACCCAAAATTACATTGGTAACAATAACTACCCATTTCGATGATCGTATCTAAGAGATTTTTATTAAGAACAACACTGCCGCCCTCACTAGTCACTCATCAACTTTTTCTTTCCCTTAGCTAAAATATGAGAAGAATTCTAGGGTTTTTCATTTTAAATTGAAGAACACAGGAATGTAATTTACCGAAGTGTCCTTTTAATTTAACCTTCCCTTGGGGTCTAGCATGGGCCTTGGATTACACACCCCAAAATGTAACCGCTGTGGTGGGTTTGAGTTTGAAGTCCAGCGATGGTCCTTTTTCATTTTTTGTCAGAATCCAAATTGGTGATTCCCACCCATATATGATACATCTATCTCATCATCATGGTGAGTAAAATGTTGAGTTTGGGAATGCTACCTGTCTACCTGACTAATAAGTAACTTGATTGCAGTGTTAGGAAATCACCAGAAGTCTCTACTAGTCCAAGGAGGATGGTGTCGTCCATAAATATTTGTGCAGAGCCAAGGGTTCTAAAAGAAATGTGGTGAAATCAAACCTCGTAAATGTGGAATTTTTATAGCTTGGTTGATCCGTCGACAGGTCCATGCTTATATGCTCGTTCCTTATGTTGTCCAAACCTTAATTGTTAAAAAGTTCTCCAGAGTCCATAGGCTCAACAAAAATGAGTCCAAATAGTCTATCGAGCAATTGAGAATGTAGAAGACTTCTAGATTATCAATTGCAGCTAGTCCTCAAAGTGAGACTGGAAAAGTAACTAAAAAAATGTCAGAAACAAACGGCAATGAGGCGAAGTTGGGATCTGGTAAACTCACTACGGGAAAAATCATCATTTACAACACCGTATTAGGGTTGTAGTACCCCTACTACAACGTTTTTTTGTGTATTGTGTAGGTGGGGTATTGTAGAAAGTCCAAGATTTCTACAATACTTGACTAAGTGTTGTAAAGGGTGATGTGATTCATGGTTCCACAATATTTTGCCAAAGTTGTGATTCTCTTTCGATTTTTTTAGAAAGCCTAACACAACCCTTTCTTGTTGTTGCAGGAATATCTTGGACAACACAAGTAGTGTATCGTGGAACTATGTTGTACAACACATAGTTATATTGTAATAAAGTATTTCACAATATCTGGCTTATGTAGTTGAAAACTTGAAGACAACATCTATTAGTATGGTGAATACAATTGTCATTACACTTCCTAGAGTTGTGCAACCGCACTAAACAACTCCTACTTATATTGCAAGATTTATTTTACAATCATTATGCGGAGTAGTAAATGTATTTAACACAACACTTATTAGTATTGTGATTATTACAGTCACTTCACTTGGTTGGAATTGTAAAACCACCATGATACAACTATACTATGTGTAGTAGAATTTTTGAACACCACTCTTACTAGTATTGTAGGACTATCATGGACAACACCAAGAAGGTATCTTAAAACATATAAAACAACTCATTATTATTATTATTAATAAGATTTTCACGACACTTGTATGAGCTGTCGAACTATCTTGGACAACACATAGTTATATTGTAAAGATGCTATTTCACAATATCTTGGTTGGGTAGTGGAAATCTCTAACACAACACTCTATATGTGAATAAGGCCCAACATATACATTTCACTTTTGGCACCCTGTTTGTGTTGTGAAATGTGATGAAACAACTAGATTAAATCAAAACATAGACAGGCCCTGAAGCTGAAAGATTCATTCAAATTAAACTAAACCCAGTGTAACTGGAAGATTCATTCACATACCCATGTGATATACACAAAAACATTTACATACCCATGTAATATACACAAAACATACAAAAAGTGGCAAGTGATGATGTTTGTTACGATGTTTGTTACGAAAAAGTGAAGTCTTCCACAAAAGATCAAAGATGATTAAGAAAGTTTACTCGTAGGGAAATTCGATCCTTGGGCCATGTGATAAAACCCGAAATGCCTTCACCAATAGATCGACTTCTGAAGTCTCCTTGAAGACAGGAGCATCCTCCACATAAGCAACCTTCACACATACAGAGTAGGCTCCAAAACCTATTGGCTTTCCATGTATCTCCTTACATGGATCTGTTTCAGGAATCTCAGCCTCCGCAACCACTTCGCCCTCCTTGTACCCGGTAACAACTTGCAAGCTTGGAATCTCTCTGGCACTTGGACTGACTTGGAGTGGTATGAGTCGAGTCTCTTACATCGCCGAGAATAGTCCTGCTAGTGCTAGCCTCCCGGTTGTTGGGCTTTGGCTTTTGGACTTGACTCCGTGAGAGGGTGAGACTCCATTGCAAACACATCTTGAGTTCCTTTCCTATATTAAGACCATATCATGATGTGGGTCACAATCAAGTTTGAATTCATCATGAAAATAAGAACTAATCAAGTTTAAATTCTCACCTCTATCTGCACCAGCCGACCATTCAGTTCTCTACAGGATTCCTGACACTCTCTAATCAGCAACTTATAGTGGGACTGGGCAGCAACCTTTTTATGTGTCGCTCCAAAACCAATTCCTTTAGGTCTTCCTGTAGTTTTGTCCTCGCCAAAGGCCTTTGCAAGAATATCATCTCGCACCATGCCGTGCACCATGCTCGCTTGAGATTTTTCAAGTTTCTCCTGTTTAATTGTGTAAAACATCGATATTTTCGCATTTTTAAAGCGAGACACATAAACCACACAAAAGGAAGAGGAGAAGATTTCTTACAAAAGCTTCTACAACACCAGGATGTGGAATATTTCCTTTGCGCTGTATATGACCACGTTTCCATAAACTGACTTGATCAATCCCACTGGTTGTGTTTAGTTCTTTTTTCTGCCAAATAAATGTATCAATACATGACAATCATCAAGAATAGCATAACAACATGGAATTAAAGTCACGATACATGCTAATAAGAAACTTCAAGATTTCTAAGATACAACCTTGTAGAGAATTGTGAGATGTAACATGTTCAAATGGTATCTAAATATCTGATAATTCCGCCTTAAAATATGTACACATTAGTGGCTTAGTGTGGGCTTTGAACTCTAAACTCTTAAGGAAGTCAACAACCAAACATGAATATTTGATATGAAACTAACATGAAAACAAATGCTAGATTACAATAGTTAAAAGTAAACCACAGGTCGTGATCTGAATAATGAAATGATCCATCATAAACGGCTTTACAATCCACAACCAGTTAAAAGGCCAGGGATCAACCTATACGAAATTGCATAAGCATCTAAATTTTTGCAATTGCATAAATAATGTCACAATAACCAAGCAATTATATTTAGAACGATGCAATAGCTTTCACGTGGTGAACATACCAAGGCCTCCTCCAATCGCGCGAAACCCTGTCGACTTATGGTATGTGGGGTGTTGTTTTTTGCACGCTTTTCTTGCATTTTTTTTCTTTTGACCTGAAAAGAAAAATAGAGACATCATCATTCGACAGACTTTTAAAGTTTTTAATAAAAATATACAGTCATTCATTATAATAGAAAAACTTACTCTAAAGTCAATAGAGTCTACATGTTTCACAAATTCGTCCCACTGCCTAACTGTCATGGTCCTGGGCGTTAGCTTTTCCAGCCGTTTCTTTCTTTCTTCCCCTTGAAACTGATCGATAACATCGATTACCAAACCAGCTTTCCTTGACCTTGCTTCTCTAAGATAAGCTCCCATCTTGCTGAAATAGTAGGCTTTGTAACACTCAGGCACAATGAATCGGTTCTACAAATAAAAGTAAATAATTTGAATTACAATACGCTATGAATTCAATAGTTGTTGAGTAAACGAAAAGAGATAAAGAGTTATGAACTACCGTACCATGACTACCTTCCATATGTTTTCTTTTGCTTCAATAGGGACACGTCTCCAATCCCTGAAAGTTAAAGGAAGTTTCCGAACAAGCACCCCTAGCACACTAGCCAGTTGCACAGAGGGATCACCAATCGGCTGTTCATTAGCGTTGAAGGTAATTGCTCTCTTCGACACAACATCATCCAACTTTAGTGCATGCATCTGAGTTGGGCCACGTGGAACATATTTTCTTTTCTTCGCTTCTTTTCCTTCTTCACCTTTCTCATTACCAGAACTGTTACCATTCTCCAGATCAGGCTCATCATCATTAACATTATCATTCTCTTCTTCCACATCAGGCTCCACATGATCAGAGTTATCATCCTCCACATCTTTACGGGTATGTAGATTTTCTTCTTCCTCTTCCTCTTCATCTTGCAAATCTGCGAGTGTGTCATTTGGATCCCTAAGTTGAACATTCAGACATGGGCCTGTGCCGCTTGTGTCAAGTTTCCGCTTTACATTCTTTAGCCCCACCTGAATTTGCGGATCTCCTTTGGAGCTTTTAGATTGGGACTTGGTAGTTGTTGACGTGTATGTTGAGCACTTTCAGATTGCACATTATTCTTCCCGGTAGCTTTTGTCTTTGTAGGTGGTGTTGACAAAGTAACACTTTCAAATTGTCGACGACGCTTTGGAGTTGTTGTTGCACATGGAGAAACCTTTTGGTTCTCGTTCCCTTTGTATTCCTTGGTATTCGCCTTAATTGTGCCGCATTAAGAGATGGTTCAAAGATCATCTTATGGTACCTTCTTGTTTCTTGGTGATGACCGCCTACATGCGCTTGAAAGAGATGGTTCTACGGACTTGTTTTTGGTCGGCGTTTGCAACTCGATTGAGCAAAGCACTTTCGCAGGGGACTCATGAGTGTTCTCGCTTGTTTTTCATCGCCAAAAACTATAGCTTAGTTAGTTAACATGAGAAGGTAAAGTAGCTTGTTAACGAAATTGAGTTAAACAGTCTTTACCTTTATCGCAAACTGGATGTCCTTCATATTTAATGAATCCTTGCTAGTCTGCAACTTGGAAGTTAGCGGAGCACTTTCGGATGGAGATGCATTATCGCTTGACTTCTTGTTCCTTGGGGATGATCGTGTATGTGAAATAGATGGTGTCGCAGATCGTTTAGTCTTCTTCAACCGCAAAAACAATGCATAGCTTAGTTAAAATGAGAAGGTAAAGAAAATTTTTTACATTTGAAATTGAGATGAAAAGTATTTATACCTTTATCGCTAACTGCTTGACCACCTCTCTTCTTTACCAAGTTTCCCCGCTAGTGTACATTATTGCATAGTTATGCCTTGCAAAAATAGAATTCAACAATCAATATGGATCAAAAGCTAACACAAATGAGTTCTGTTATAGGCCATGATTATCATTAACTAAAGAGAAAAGAAAAACATTGTTGGCCTCGAAGGAGGAAATACAGGGTCTAATGCCTGCAGCTCCAAACACAAGGCCTGCTCACAGTGGCAAAAAAATCAAACTCCATGCTTTGGGCACAAATATACTCACAATGGCGCATAAGGCAATTTAACTGAAATGAGCTAGAACACACAAATCATACACCAAGGATAGACCACAAGAGCAATGCGGTTAGCTACCAAAAATATCGCATACAGGTCAATTTGGAAAAAAAAAGTAATACACGATAAATTTATCATTCAAGATTATTGAGATGTAAAGGAATAGAGGAGCAAAGATGTACTATCTTCGCCTCAAACTTATGCCCGAGTGCATGAAAATGTAGATGACAACATCTGAGAGAACATGGGATTGACATTTCCACCATAAGATATCAGCACCTTTGGTATAGGTAAGCTTACAGCTGACAATGTGATTAGCTAATTAGCCACCAAATATTTATACAAACTCCTACACTCAAACTAGTATGAACAAATTATCATATACCCAGCAGTAAAATTTTATCATATAGCAGTCCACTGACCTTCTCTTGATCAGATTTTCATGTTAAGTTATTGCGGGAAGTAAAATCATACTAACTTTGAGGATTTATGTGTCAAAACAACAACAAAAAAAAAAAAATTATCATGAAAATCAAAGACCAAAATTGAAGAATCATCAAATTAAAGACCAAAATCAAAGACCCAATTTAAATTTCATCATGAAACAACAAAAATTTAAGTTGCATGAGGAAAAAAAAAATATAAAATCCCTAAAATAGAAAACTGGAAGAGAAATTACTCTTAAAATTTGAGAGTATGAGAGATTCGAGAAATTACCCTGAACCCTGAGTCCCTTGGTGAGATCTGATTGAGTTGGAGAGATTAACTTTGAGTTTCTCAATAATAGATTGAGAGATTGCTTGAGTTAGGGTTTTCTGAGAGATTTAGATCGAGATATTGCTTCCGAGTTAGGGTAATCTTTTGAGAGATTTAGATCGAGATACTGCTTCTGATGGAGAGATTTTTCATAGTGAAGAGGGTTTTCGTTTGGTGAGAAAGTTATTTTTCTGATGGTGAGAGAGGGTTTTTCATAGTGAAGAGGGTTTTCTTTTTCGTTTTTTTTTCTTTCAGTGATTTTGATGAAAATTTCGATGTGTTTAGAATTTGGGCGCGTCTACTGAAAATTTTGGGGACACGTTGCGGTGAAGACACGTTGCGGTGGTCAAAAAATAAATAATGTCTGAAAAATTCTCAAGCAGACACGTGACCAAATTCGGGCGGGCTTTTCGGCGGGTGAGACACAATTTTCTGATTGGTCTAACCAAAAGCATACGGATTGGTAAAGAAACACACTTTCTAACAAAACCAAAAGCCTTTTCCACCGTTAGATTTTAGTAGTTTTGCACCCCTAATTTTGGTGCTTAGATCGTAGAAAATTACAAAAAAAACAACCATAAACAAATCAATGATTGGTCTAGGCCAAAGCATACGGATTGACAAAGAAACACACTTTTTACTTCTCAGAAACCTTAAACGAACACGAATTCGTCGATTTTGAGAAAGAAACTGGCTCCGAGATCGAAACCTGGCCATAAGAGGACCACTATATATCCGAGAATTCTTAAGAACGATGAATCACACCATTTACTGGTACGATTCGAACTTCAAATGTGATATAACGGCATTCAAACTATGAACCAAGATCGAAACTTGGCGATGAGTGGACAGCTATAAGTCGGTAACTTCGTAAGAACAACGAATCCAGCCAGATACTGGAAAGATTCATTCCCTGTATATGTTAAACATACCCATTTTCGTTAACTTCGAGGAATATACCTCGGTCCGAGATCGAAACTTGGCGATGAGTGGACATAAGTCGGTAACTTCGTAAGAACGACGAATCCAAACCGGATACTAGAAAGATTCCTCGTGAAGATTCCCCGTATATGTTAAATGCACCCATTTTCGTCGACTTCGAGGAATATACCTTCCGAGATCGAAACTTGGCGATGAGTGGACTGCTATAAGCGGAATCTCGTAAGAACGACGAATCCAAATTTTAGACATCGGAAAGATTCCTCAGAAGATTCCATGTATATGTTAAAATGCACCCATTTTCGTCGACTTCGAGGAATATACCTGCTCCGAGATCGAAACTTGGCGATGAGTGGACCGCTATAAGCCCAGAATTTCGTAAGAACGACGAATCCAGCCGGATACTAGAAAGATTCATTCCCGTATATATTAAACATACCCATTTTCGTCGACTTCGAGGAATATACCTGCTCCGAGATCGAAACTTGGCGATGAGTGGACCGCTATAAGCCTCAGAACCGTAAGAACGACGAATCCAAATTTTTGATACTAGAAAGATTCCTCAGAAGATTCCCCGTATATGTTAAACAGACCCATTTTCGTCGACTTCGAGGAATATACCGCTGCTCCGAGATCGAAACTTGGCGATGAGTGGACTCAGCATAAGTCGGAATCTTCGTAAGAACGACGAATCCAAATGATACTAGAAAGATTCCTCGGGAAGATTCCCGTATATGTTAAAATGACCCATTTTCGCCGACTTCGAGGAATATACCTGCTCCGAGATCGAAACTTGGCGATGAGTGGATCGCTATAAGTCGGTAATTTCGTAAGAACGATTTAATCCAAATGATACTAGAAAGATTCCTCAGAAGATTCCCCGTATATGTTAAATGCACCCATTTTCGCCGACTTCGAGGAATATACCTGCCCGAGATCGAAACTTGGCGATGAGTGGACCGCTATAAGCTCGGAACTTCGTAAGAACGACGAATCCGCATGTGATACTAGAAAGATTCCTCGGGAAGATTCCCCGTATATGTTAAATGGACCCATTTTCGTCGACTTCGAGGAATATACCTGCTTCGAGATCGAAACTTGGCGATGAGTGGACTGCTATAAGCTCGGAACTTCGTAAGAACGACGAATCCAAATGGGATACTAGAAAGATTCCTCAGAAGATTCCCGTATATGTTAAAATGACCCATTTTCCGACTTCGAGGAATATACCTTCCGAGATCGAAACTGCGATGACTGGATCGCTATAAGCCCGAGAATTCGTAAGAACGACGAAACCAGCCAGATACTAGAAAGATTCATTCCTCGTATATATTAAACATACCCATTTTCGTCGACTTCGAGGAATATACCTGTCCGAGATCGAATCTTGGCGATGAGTGGATCGCTATAAGCTCAGAATTTCGTAAGAACGACGAATCCAACCAGATACTAGAAAGATTCCTCAGGAAGATTCCCTGTATATGTTAAACAGACCCATTTTCGTCGACTTCGAGGAATATACCTGTTCCGAGATCGAAACTTGGCGATGAGTGGACTGCTATAAGTCGGTAACTTCGTAAGAACGACGAATCCAACCAGATACTAGAAAGATTCCTCAGAAGATTCCCCGTATATGTTAAAATGGACCCATTTTCGTCGACTTCGAGGAATATACCTTCCCGAGATCGAAACTTGGCGATGAGTGGACTCGCTATAAGTCGGTAACTTCGTAAGAACGACGAATCCAGCCCGGATACTAGAAAGATTCCTCGGGAAGATTCCCCGTATATGTTAAATGTGACCCATTTTCGTCGACTTCGAGGAATATACCTGTTTCGAGATCGAAACTTGGCGATGACTGGACTGCTATAAGTCGGTAACTTCGTAAGAACGACGAATCCAGCCAGATACTAGAAAGATTCATTCCCTGTATATATTAAACATACCCATTTTCGTCGACTTTCGAGGAATATACCTGTCCGAGATCGAATCTTGGCGATGAGTGGATCAAGCTATAAGTCGGTAACCAGAACGACGAATCCATCCGTGATACTAGAAAGATTCCTCAGAAGATTCCCCGTATATGTTAAATGCACCCATTTTCGTCGACTTCGAGGAATATACCTGTTCCGAGATCGAAACTTGGCGATGAGTGGACTGCTATAAGTCGGTAACTTCGTAAGAACGACGAATCCAGCCAGATACTAGAAAGATTTCTCAGGAAGATTCCATGTATATGTTAAACAGACCCATTTTCGTCGACTTCGAGGAATATACCTGTTCCGAGATCGAAACTTGGCGATGAGTGGACTGCTATAAGTTGGTAACTTCAGAAGAACGACATTTAATCCAGCCAGATACTAGAAAGATTCCTCAGAAGATTCCCTGTTGTTGATGGTGGATTTTCGTTTAAGGTTAAATTTGTAAATAACCGGAAAGCTCATGCGCTGACATCTTGTAAAAGATAAAGCCGTTTATAAGTGACGGATACTCCTCACTTAATTCGCCAAGAATGGAGCATGTAGCAACAATCCCATTCTGTGAATACATGAAATTCCTCCAGGTTGGAGCATGTAGCAACAATCCCTTCCTGAGAATTTCATAACAGCCTTGTATTTCCTGTACTCATTATTATCAGTGTGGCATGATGACTGAGTGTTACTCTTACAGAGTAACACGAACCTCCAAGCACTATAATGAATCATTATCACGTGTGGCATGACGACCGAGTGTTACTCTTACGAGTAACACGAACCTCCAAACACTATAATGAAACCATGTACGAAATACCCGTACAGCCGATTCTCTGTGTGTCATACTAGCCCGAGCCCTCTCGGTGTGTTATACTAGCCCGATTGAGCCCTCTCGGTGTGTTATACTAGCCCGATTGAGCATCCGACACTCGACCATATCAGTCCGGATATGATCTCGATCGCAGCCATCCAACTCCACGAGCATGATTGGACGACCCCGCATCAATTCCATCACCCCCAAGCAGTGTATGGAATACACACACGCCGACCCCGCATGGTCGACCATTGGCCTTTGCTTGCCAAGAAACCGTCCATACCAAGCATTATGGGCGGAAAACCCTAAATTAGGGTTTGCGGCATATTACATGTGCCGCAAAACGGTCTCAACCATCCATCTTCGCAGGTATAGATGGAGGTGTAGATGCAGACTAAAGGGCCCGGAGCATGTCGACACAATCACCATGTGACCGCCTACATACATAACCAATCGGTCAAAACCAACCATGATTGGTTACAACAAATTGGCCCGCCTGAAAGAGCATGGTCGCACGGCTTTGCAAGCCAAAATTAGGGTTCAAGCCATCACGCGCGTCCATCTTCTCCGGCACGAATGGAGGGTCAAAGATTAGATTGAGCAAGGGTCGGTCACACCAGCATGACCACCGTGAGCCCATCTACATCCTCATGCGGTCGGCCAAGGCATATCATGCCTGGCCAATCCAAAACGCCCGCTCAAACATGCGTGGATACACTTCCCAAATTGCGAATCGATCTCGACCACTCAACTTCACCGGACGAATTGGGTGGCTTAGATCACGTTTCATGAGACGGTAAGATATAGGCGTGAACATCAGCCCTCACGTCTACACGCCAAACCAACCGGCCAAGACCGATCAAGCTAGGTCGTCTTGGAAAACGCGCCGGAAAAGGGTATGGCGCGCGGCTTCTTGCGGTATCAAACTCTTATCGCAAAATCAATCTCGACCACTCCTCTTTGACGGTCAAATCGAGTGGCCCAGATCGCGCTTTCATGAGGGAACGGAATACAGCACCTACACCATCATGCCGTCAACACGCATGTATGGTCGGTCCTCTCCAAAATCCTTCCCACGCTTGGTTTCGACTAAGCTAAAGAGTGATGCTTGCGCACCTCTTTAAAAACCCCTAATTTCATCAACGGTCGCAGATGAGTGTCTCAAACATCATCTCGTCCGTCCGACCCACCACTTGGTTATACAACCCCAGTCAGAGTTATTTTGTTAGTGAGAGTCATTACCCATCATTGTACCACACCGTAATGCAAGCACTGCATAAAATACACGCGGTACTTCACAAGTATCGACTTTCCGAATAACACGATTATTCAATTCAAAGATTACATGCTATCTTTCGTGGATCCACGATCCACATTCCGCACATCAATCATGTCACAAACTGGGGATACTTATCGGGGTATTGGTCTCGGGCGGTTTACAACGTGTAGCGTGCAACGCGCCATCACAAGAACGTGTTAGGAAGTCATGGACGGTTAGAGATGAACAGAAAAGTGGGCAAGACCGGGTCGTGTGTTACCGACACACAACTCCACTACTCCATCATTCCACTACCTCCACTTCCCACGAGAAACGTGAATGAGGCTCAATGACTTGTATAAATAGGGTCTCCGCCTATTTCCAAACAACAAGGAATAACGGAGAACAACACAAGTTCGGGACGAGACAGAAAATCAACATCCAGAGCCTCCTTACATTAACCGTAAGCCCGCTCACTTTTCGTCACAAGTCATAAGCAAGCCAACACTTTCACAATCTCAACACCTTCTTCGCTTCCCTCCCTAAGATCAACCCCATCTCCTTCACTTTGTGACCGAAACAAGTCCGGAACGCCATTTGTTGGTTTAGGCCGGACTTGCACGATTGATCTCTCGAACCTACAAGCACTCACCGCGCAGGCATTTGTTGAAGGTTTAGATTCATTCCTCATCCACACCCCAAATTACCAAATTCTCGCAGAGTAATTTTCACCACAACAATTGGCGACCACAAAGGGAGATTAATCTCTCTGTTACAAAAATCTAATTCTCAATTTTCGGTTCTCGTGTCACGATGTATCTTCACCCGGAGTCCGAAGGTGGCTCAGATATCATGGGAGCATAGTTGGAATGTTGGAGGATGTCTTGGCAAATCAAGCCGGTATCACCGTAAGGCGAGCGAGACATTTCGCCTTTTGAATGATATGGCAAAGACAATTACAAGAAGGGTCGACAGGCATCCACTCGGGCAGCGCAAGAAATGTTGAATCTTTAATCGAGTCACATCTTTACCGGTGGAGAGGCGAAAGGGGCGTGCAACCACGGGAGAAGAGACTTACCCTGAGTACTACAATGTCTCCTTTTTGATAAAGAAAGGGAACCCGCGCCTGAGCCCGCTAGAAGATTTGTATTTCAAAACTCTTATTGAATCACGGAAGACTGTCCAATCCACGTCGGCCTCCCAACCACCAAGGAACGCTTGAGGAAGGAGAAATCAATCGGAAATACCCGAATACGGAGGATGGGGACGTTCAATCAGTCACTCAAAGAGGACGTTACGACACCTTCTACATCCCTTTACTTAGGCAAGCGATCCGCAGATACGATGGCACTCGCAAGTCGCGGAGAGACGTTACAACGCCCGCTAACGCAGGAAAAGCTAGACTCAAGGTACTTACATTTCCCCTTCCCAATGAAGAAGATTCTGGAACTGCTGGAGACGTGGGTACGAAATGGAGAGGTGGAGCTACCTCCCGTATGGCGTCCGCCACCGATCAAGAAGTAATGGACCCGAGGTATCACATTACCACCGGTTCCTTCTGTCACCCCACCAAAGTGAATGCAACGCTTTGAAGCGCATTGTTCAGAGAAGCTTGGTTCGAGAGATAGCTTTCGAGGATTTTCTTAGAAAGACTACTCCAAATTGATATAATGAGGCTTCAAAAGCAAGTAAGTTTTACTCAACAACTTTACAAGAGAGATAGTTTAGAATTCACTGGGGACTTAGCATCCCGCATGTGGAAAAAGAGGCTCAAAGATCAAACGCCATGTTTGTTTCCATTCGTACCTCCCTTTTACATAATATTTGCAATTTCATGCGCAATCATTCATGACCAAGATGCAAATTTCATTTAACATAATCTCTTTCAAAAGGGTTGTTCACAAAACTATCTCAAAATAAGCCAATTCAATTACCTATTAATCCAAAACCTAAGTCAAAGAAAATCCTCACTATCACTCAAAAAGAAGATCCTCACTATCACTCAAAAAAGAAAAGCATATAAGAGAAAACGCCAGTATATAGCACGAATACTTCAAGGAAAGTCTTTAAGCAACAACTCATCCTTCTGGGCAAAAGAGACTTTCATCCTTTGAAGCACGGCCTCTTCACTCCAGTTCTTTAGACAACCTCTCAACCTCTTCTTCCCCGCGAGCAACACAAATCCGCGGAAGGGACTTCATCATGTAGTTTCGGAGCTCCCGAATCTCGGAGAACCCTCCGAAAACCAAGGAGCATTGAATCAGATAGCGCAAACACGTCCCGATGGCACCTCCAGTCTTCAATCATCTCCTCAGAAACTGTTCGACCAGTCGTGACGCTCATCCCATGGATAGAAACTAAAGCTTCTTGGACGCGGTTGACCAATACAAGACGACTCTTGAGCTTCGCGGTGGTAGCAATATGGCCGTGTTTCTTCCGTTGTCGTGTACAACTTTTCAAACCGAACCAAAGACGCCCAATCCACCAACCAACACATGACCTGGATAAGGACAAAAATGAGGATCGAACAAAGCCCCAGCCGCATCACCGGCAATTCGGCGACCGTGGGAGTCTTGTCAGTTGCAGGAGGCCTTTCATAAGAAGTCACCACAATAGCCATATGGTCCAAAGCCTGTCCAGGATGGATGCCAAGGGGAGCCGTCTCAACTACAGCGGGCACCGTCTCTCTTGCATTCCTTACCACATCTATTTCACTGGGTGCCGATTTCCGTCACGACCCCGTCGCCGACGAGATCACTAAGGAAAGCGCCTTGTTCAACCGAGCTTGCATCATCTCTCGCATTGTCGTAAAAGGAGCGGTTTCTCCGGACTTCTCAAAAGTGAAGATCAAGATCGCCAGACTTCTCGAGATGAAGTTCCATACCGTCGACTTCTCGGATGAAGGTCCATACCGCCTTTACTTCTCAAAGATGAAGGTCCGTACGCGGACTTCTCAAGATGAAGGTCCGTACCGCCAGACTTCTCAAAGATGAAGACCAAGATCGCCGGCCTTCCCGTTTTGAATGCGTACAACCTTGTGAAGGCATTATCTTTCGAAATTCCCTGATTTAAAACAAGGATCGTTTTAGAAGAACTTACACTGGAGAAATAAAAGAACCGAGGGGAGGAGATTTAAATACCTGCATATTGGAAGAATTGAGGATTACCGAACCGCATGCTTGCCTCTTAGGTCTCTCTCCTACTTGGGGACCGCAATCTCGCCTCTTGTCCGCTTGGGTCGAAGTGGCTTCAACCGGAAATGCTTCGTCAAGATGTCGAAGATGGCTCACTACGGAATTCGTCACAACACTCTTCGAAAATTTCTCGGAAGATCAACAGCTTGTTTCCCCAAAATTCTTTATACCCGCTCGGTCACCACCGGGTTTCTCCCAATAGGCCAGAAGGGAAGGCTCACCCGTTCTAAGAACATATTGGCGTTAAGAATTTGTGGAAGGAATTCTTCCGGAGCCCCTAGTGGACGGATAAATGGGACACCCTGATCGAATCCCATTTGGCGAGCAGCCCCTGTCAATGTTGTACGGAGTCACGTAAAATTCTCCGTCGAATAGAGACGGACATATCCTGGAATGCAGTCGCGCAGTAAATAATTTCCCCATCTCATGGTCTTGACATCGGTACGCAACACAACGCCAGGATTGTCAGCAAAGGTCTTTGGCTGAACGATGAAAGAGTGAATCGGCCCCCATGGACGAAAATCTACGGAAGAAATGTTGTCAAATACCTCCACAAGTTTCGCACCGGCTTTAGGACGCTTCTTATTCCATCGGAGTATTCTCGAGTCGCCGTACAAGTTAACGAGTGAAGGTGCAGGAGTAGGAGCATAACTTCTGAAGTGTTCCCATAAGAGCGCCTGAAGAAAAGCAAAGTGAACGTGCGACTCCACCTTCTTGTACCCGTTAGAAACGTGCATATCCATTGCTAAAGCGTCCAGATGAGAATACAAATATCCAAGGAACAATGCACCTAGAGGAAGAACTTCACCCCGCGCCACTTTATAGCAATCTTGACAAGCTCACCTCTTATGGTCTTCTTCCCCGAACCATCATCAAATATATCCTCGGATAGCCATAAAGACAGAACGCAATCACGCCGCGAGCTCGTTTTCCAAATCTTGATTCAACTCTGGTCTGCAGAAGACCACTCCGAAACCCACCAAGTATAAAAGCATCTCGCGTCCTTTTTCTCCTCCTTGTCCGTGACTCGAATCCCTCCGCCTTTTGAAGTATAGCATCATAATTACTTTGTTCCGCATCGTAGAGCTCGTAAAAGACTTCCTAACAGCAGTTTCATTAATGCGGCTACACTCTCCAAAGTAATAGTCATCTCTCCCCATCTAGATATGGCTGTGTGAGTAGAAATACGCCACCGAGAAATGAAGGTGATCAAGCCCGCTGTCTTTCCTAATTTCGAGGGTAGCAGATGCTATGACCGCATCGAGAATTTGTGCTTTGGTCAAATTGTCCTTAATGCCCTTATTACTCAACATGCGTCTCATCCATCCTTCATAAGAACCCAAAGTGGAGCATGGCAAATCTTGAAGTCAATAGGAGAAGGCGGATATTCGTTTCTTTGGAGACAAAATCTCATCACAAGTGCTAAGAAGAAAATGGATCAAAGATCCATATTTTCTCGAATCGGAAAGCAAGACTATCTTATGAGAGGGGTGCTTCCTAATATTTGGAAAAGGCGAGGTGAACAATTCATCATTGATGTTCGGCATATCTTGAAGCTATCAACACTTCCCGACTTGGCACCAAACATTATCTTCAAGACATATCGATGTGTTCTTTTCTACCACAATAAAATAAAAGACAGGAGTTAGAACTTGTATGAGAGCATATGAGAAGTGTAGTCACACACGGCAAGACACGACTCACACAATGGCCGGTCCAAACATCATACAAGTTTTTGTATTGATTTCAAGTTCTCTCGGTATAACTTTCAAGCTCTGGCCCGGTATTGTTTTCAAGTCCCAGACAAGTTCCAAGCTCGGTGTAAATTTCAGTCAAACATGTGTGAATAAGACCCACGTTCCGGCATACACTGGCGGGCCCACATTCATCCGCATGCATCATAACACGATTTTCTTTATTCATGGGAATCGTGTCTCACAGGATTCAAGCCAAATGGTGAAAAAAGCTAAGCATGCACATGTCTTACAAAAGGTATTTACCTAACAAAACTAGGGTTTGACCGTTAAAAAAAAAAAAAAAAAAAAAAAAAAAAAAAAAAAAAAGGAGCGAAACCTACCTTGAGCTACGGACGGAGCAACTCCGGAACGGACGGCGGTTTCCGGAACAATTCCTAGCAAAGAACAACGGCGGCGAATCGACGGCGGCGGCAAGGTTGCGGACGAGAACAAAAAAAAAAAAAAAAATCGTGAGGAAAAGAAAGGAGTCTTGGTCTCTTTTATAGACAAAAATTAGAAGAATCCCACTAAAAAGGATTCCTCTCTTATTTGGTTTCCTCTTTTGATTCAAATACCCAAAGAAAGAAACCTACCCCACCGAGAGGATTCCATACAAGCGTGACGGGCGTGGGGAACTAGCGGTCGGCCAACACTCTTCCGGTAAACTCCTTTTATCCTGTCTTTCTCACGTATGTATGTCACCATGTCATTCCTACCACACAATAATGTAACCATTATGTGCTAGGCAGGGGACTTAATGTTGATGGTGGATTTTCGTTTACGGTTAAATTTGTAAATAACCGGAAAGCTCATGCGCTGACATCTTGTAAAAGATAAAGCCGTTTATAAGTGACGGATACTCCTCACTTAATTCGCCAAGAATGGAGCATGTAGCAACAATCCCATTCTCGTGAATACATGAAATTCCTCCAGGTTGGAGCATGTAGCAACAATCCCTTCCCGAGAATTTCATAACAGCCTTTGTATTTCCCGTACTCATTATCGGTGTGGCATGATGACTCGAGTGTTACTCTTCTTACAGTAACACGAACCTCCAAGCACTATAATGAATCATTATCAGCTGTGGCATGACGACCGAGTGTTACTCTTACAGAGTAACACGAACCTCCAAACACTATAATGAAACCATGTACGAAATACCCGCATGTGCCGATTCTCGGTGTGTCATACTAGCCCGAGCCCTCTCGGTGTGTTATACTAGCCCGATTGAGACCCTCTCGGTGTGTTATACTAGCCCTATTGAGCATCCTAAGACCGACCATATCACCCGGATATGATCCGATCGCAGTCATCCAACTCCACGAGCATGATTGGACGACCCCGCATCAATTCTATCACCCCCAAGCAGTATGGAATACACACGCCGACCCCGCATGGTCGACCATTGGCCTTTGCTTGCCAAGAAACCGTCCATACCAAGCATTATGGGCGGAAAACCCTAATTAGGGTTTGCGGCATATTACATGTGCCGCAAAACGGCTCTCAACCATCCATCTTCGCAGTATAGATGGAGGGTGTAGATGGAGACTCAAAGGGCCCGGAGCATGTCGACACAATCACCATGTGACCGCCTACATACATGACCAGTCGGTCAAAACCAACCATGATTGGTTACAACAAATTCGTCCGCCTGAAAGAGCATGGTCGCACGGCTTTGCAAGCCAAAATTAGGGTTCAAGCCATCACGCGCGTCCATCTTCTCCGGCACGAATGGAGGGTCAAAGATTAGATTGAGCAAGGGTCGGTCACACCAGCATGACCACCGTGAGCCCATCTACATCCTCATGCGGTCGGCCAAGGCATATCATGCCCACCAATCCAAAACGCCCGCTCAAACATGCGTGGATACACTTCCCAAATTGCGAATCGATCTCGACCACTCAACTTCACCGGACGAATTGGGTGGCTTAGATCACGTTTCATGAGACGGTAAGACATAGGCGTGAACATCAGCCTACCGTCTACACGCCAAACCAACCGGCCAAGACCGACCAAGCTAGGTCGTCTTGGAAAACGCGCCGGAAAAGGGGTATGGCGCGCGGCTTATTGCGGTATCAAACTCTTATCGGAAAATCAATCTCGACCACTCCTCTTTGACGGTCAAATCGAGTGGCCCAGATCGCGCTTTCATGAGGGAACGGAATACAGGCACCTACACCATCATGCCGTCAACACGCATGTATGGTCGGTCCTCTCCAAAATCCTTCCCACGCTTGGTTTCGACCAAGCTAAAGAGTGATGCTTGCGCACCTCTTTAAAAACCCTAATTTCATCAACGGTCGCAGATGAGTGTCTCAAACATCATCTCGTCTGTCCGACCTCACCAGCTTGGTTATACAACCCTGGTCAGGAGTTATTTTGTTAGTGAGGAGTCATTACCCATCATTGTACCACACCGTAATGCAGTACCTGCATAAAATACACGCGGTACTTCACAAGTATCGACTTTCAATAACACAGGTTATTCAATTCAGCATTACATGCTATCTTTCGTGGATCCACGATCCACATTCCAGCACATCAATCATGTCACAAACTGGGGATACTTATCGGGGTATTGGTCTGGCGGTTTACAGCGTGCGGCGTGCAACGCGCCATCACAAGAACGTGTTAGGAAGTCATGGACGGTTAGAGATGAACAGAAAAGTGGGCAAGACTGGTCGTGTGTTACCGACACACAACTCCACTACTCCATCATTCCACTACCTCCACTTCCCACGAGAAACGTGAATGAGGCTCAATGACTTGTATAAATAGGGTCTCCGCCCTATTTCCAAACAACAAGGAATAACGGAGAACAACACAAGTTCAAACGACAGAAAATCAACATCCAGAGCCTCCTTACATTAACCGTAAGCCCGCTCACTTTTCTCGTCACAAGTCATAAGCAAGCCAACACTTTCACAATCTCAACACCTTCTTCGCTTCCCTCCCTAAGATCAACCCCATCTCCTTCACTTTGTGACCGAAACAAGTCCTGAACGGCCATTTGTTGGTTTAGGCCGACTTGCACGGATTGATCTCTCGAACCTACAAGCACTCACCGCGCAGTGCATTTGTTGAAGGTTTAGATTCATTCCTCATCCACACCCCAAATTACCAAATTCTGCGGGAGTAATTTTCACCCGTCAACACTGTATATGTTAAATGCACTCCATTTTCGCCGACTTGAAGAATATACATGCTCCGAGATCGAAACTTGGCGATGAGTGGACTGCGAATCCCGGGCAGATATCTCGGATAGAATCCTCAGAATATTTTTTTTTTTTCAGTTTTATATTTTTATTTTCTATTAATGAATTAATACTAATTATATTTATTATTTTTAATGAAAAGAAACTGATTTATATAAATTAATAATTAATTAATACTAATTATATTTATTAATTATTAATTAAAAAAATTAATGATTTTTTTATTTTAATATATTCATCATAACATCATTCATTTTGTCTACAACCGTTAATTTTTTTTTTTTTCCTTTATCTTAATATATCCATCATAACATCATGACCATCCATTTTATCTACAAACCGTTCATTTCTTTTTTTTTTTTCTTTTTAACCTCGGTCGATTTCTTCCTTATCCTTTTCTTTTTCCCCTCAACTTCATCTTCCCCATCGTCTTCGACAGAGAGCAAGAACTTAACCTCAAACCAGCTGCATCTTCGATACAGCAGCACCACCATCACTCAACCACTGGAAACTTCATCGTCTACAACTCCAAAAGCTCAGTTTATTACCATCCTTTACAAGTTCATCGATCTCAGGAGATTTCTTCACCAACAGAAAGATGAAGATCGATCTGTAACCCATATCTCGACTTACCATCTCCACCAATTTCCCAAAGTTGAAGATCGATCTGTGACCCAGATTTGAATTTAGGGTATATTTTATTTATTTTTGATTTTTGAATTAGGTTTGTTTAAAATTTGATTAAAATTTGATTAAAATTTGATTTTTGAAATTGATATTGACACAGAACAATTGATTAGATTCAAATTTGATTAAAATTTGATCTTGCCAAGAGTTTTTCATTTCGTCACTTCATATGTACATGTATTTCTTTTGGTTCTATACTAGTCACTTCAATAGGAATTGATTTGTTAATTGGATTTTAATTTTGTTGAAATTAGGCGTGGGGTATCCATCAACAGCTGAAGTTAATCACCAGTTTGGGGTAATTTTCTTCTTACCTTTCTTTCCTTAGTCATCATTCTGATATTTGTTCCCTGTTTGAGATAATGTCTCACTTGCGCGCGAATGTTATAGATTGCTTTTTCAATAGTAGTTAACTAGTTTCAGTTGCATTCAATTCAGGTGCAGAAATTGCATTAGATTTGGCCGTCTTGAGATATAACACTTCAAAACTGAAAATTATAGGTTCGCAGTTCTGCAACTTCTAAATCTATGACTGCACTGGCATGGTTAAAGAACAATGCTGCTTTACCATTTGCATTGAAAAGATGACTCACGGGTAGGTAGCTTACACAAGTATCACGACGTGGATACGTAACAATGATTTGGTTGTGCAATTAGGTCACTTTGTTGACACGACTTTTATTTTCACCTTGTAGGTTTGTCAACATGGTAGATTTGTCAACATGGCCTATTAGGGACACAAATAAGAATATTCACCAATAGTTTTGTTCATCACTATGGGTTGATAAGAGCATTCCCTATGTTGGGAAATATGTCCTTACGAATTGAGTGTTAAAGAAACATGTAGAATGTGAACCAGTGGACACCATAAATAGATTGCAGTTTTATAGGTTTGGGTAACTTGAGTTAAGTCGGAAAAAATGCTTGCTCTTGATTTTTGTTCAAAATGTTATTGTTTGTAATTTTTACTAGTATTACCCGTCGGAAAAATGACTTTGTTTTGTATGTTTCCTTTGTTGGCTGATTATTTCAAGCATGATGAAGTAAGAATCAAATGAGATAAACAAGTAGTCTGGGAGGACATGTTCCATTGGTGAGTTGTTGCCTGCAGACTCAAGGTCTCGGTCTGAGTTGATGCACCTGGGTGTTAAGTCAAGGAAGTAGATGGTAAATTTAAAGAAGTGGGGTGTTACAAGTACTCTGCCATGTTGTTCTGTACTTCATAAGTCAAGACGCATAGTACTCTGCCATGTTTGGTTGATAGTGCGCAAAGTAGTTTGATTTTTCGTAATTCTGAGTGGGAATACTAATCTTTGATTCTACAAAAGCGTGCCTACTATGCCGCCTGATCCACCATCCCAGTCTTGAACACTGAATATATATGCAGATGCCATAGAGTTGCTGGAAGCTCTTAATTGGCAGCAAGAAGTTAAAGTTAAATGACATCACGAAATATGCCAAAGGGCAGTTGATCTCCAGAGATTAGTAGAACTTGAAGTAGAAGTTTCTGAGACTTTGTGTATGTTGGAGAGGTACTTCCCTCCGTCATTTTTTGATGTCATGGTGCACTTGACAATTCACCTAGCTCGTGAAGTGCGATTATGTGGACCTGTACAATATCGTTGGATGTATCCGTTTGAAAGGTATGCCAATTTAATTTATATTACTTATGTTATTTTGGTTTCATGTAGAAAGTTATGTCCTTTGTACTTTAATTACTTGATAATTGTTGCATACGCGACTTTCCTAGGTATATGAAGATATTCAAAGAATATGTAAAGAATTATGCACTACCTGAAGCTTGTATAGCCGAGTGTTATCTTGGAATGGAGTGTGTTAGGTATTTTGATGTTCGTAAGGCCCAAGAAGCTTGAAAGAGTAAAGCAAAGGCGTAACGAAAACATTCAAAGTGGTTCCACACCCAGGTAGCACATCCTCTTTCTAAAGGTGTCCAAGTGCGTATGGATAGTGAGATGTTAAAGATAGCTCATGATATGTGATTTTTAACCCACCCGAAATTGACCCATATATGACGTAAGTATGACATTCATGTTCATTAAAAATGGTCTCATCGGCTTAATACTTCATTTTTAATTTTACTTTTGTCTTAGAATGCATATGGACGAGTTAAAATCTTCTCTTGGGAGGGCAATTACTGTGAAGACGAACTCAACTCTATACATCTCGACACATTTGCAGATTGGTTTCAACAAAAGGTATGTTTAGTCCACTCTTAGTCAGATTATGCAGCTTAGTATAGTTTAAACACTTGGACATTTTGCTGCTACAGAAAACGCAAATACGTGTGATTCTGTTTCATTTTGTCACTTGGAACAATCCATGTTGGGCACAACATCACTATAAATCTAACTTCCCATGCTTAGATAGCAAATTTAATTATATTCTTATGTCCTGAGATTATACATTTGTAGGTTAAAATGCAAATTAAACAAGGCATGTCAGTATCAAACATGGTAGAATGGTTGTCATATGGGCCGTTAGAAAACTCATTATCATATAAAGGCTTGCTAATCAATGGGTCTAGGTTTATTACGAAGGATGTTAAGAGAGTCACACAAAACAGTGGAGTTTCAATTGAATCAACAACCTTAGTTGGGGAGGACTACGAAACTAGTGGGTTCTACGGTGTTTTAGAAGAAATTCTATTGTTGGACTACAATCATATGTTTCAAATTCAATATTCAAATGTGATTGGGCTCACACCAGTTTTGGTGTCAAGGTAGAAGATGGATTTACATTAGTCAATTTAAAACAACATAAGAACCAATACCAGAACGATCCATTCATTTTAGCAAAACAAGCGCGACAAGTTTTCTATTCTCGAGAGTCAAATGCATCTAACTCGGTATGTGATGGTGAAACCACCACCTAGGGGTTTCCATGAATTAGAGGAATACAATGAAAAGCTTGAGACAAATTGCCAACCAAAGGATACTTCACTCTTGGTTTACAAATGGACGACGAGAGCGAGAGCTACTTAAGAGAAGATGGTGAATATATCATAGTGGTTCCGACAAAGAAGAAGAACAAAAAAAGAAGAAGAAAAGGAAGTTCACAAGTTAAGTCGGTATAGTGTATTTTTTTTTTACCGTATTGAATTTTTACTATCATTGTCGCTCTTGTTGTATTTCCTTTACTAACACTAGTATTGTTCTTGCAAAATAGACATTTAACAGCTCCATTTGGGTGTTTAATTTATAAAATGCTAGCTCATTACCTTTGTAATATTTGTTCGAGTAAACACACCCATTTTTAACTCCGCCAATGTAAATGATATATCATTTTGTTGCAGTCTCAAGCCCTGACAAAGGAGGAGAGGAAAATGGACATGTCAGATTGTTATGATTGCTATATTGGCCCACCAATTTTTCGAAATTTGTATGAATTTTGTAGGTTTGCCTGAATTTTATTTGGTGCTTTCAGGATTTTGCTAGGACTAGTTACTTATCTGGGTTTTTTTTTTCTTTTTTTTTTTTGTTGTCAATTATGATGTCATATGGGAATTGAGTTGGAATTCTGGTAGGATTGTGAAATTATCATTTTTCTTCATTAGCAGGATTGTTAAAAGGCATATGGCGGCGAAGGAAATGCTCATATTGCTAGTCTATTTTTTTTTAAAAAACCGACCTCTTATGTTGCTACTTTTATTCCATTTGGGAATGTTGATAACTTTGATATTTGTGTATTAAGAGTGATATTTTTCGTTCAGAGAAGGATTCGCGCTGTTTGTGGCTCAGTCACTTGCGCATTACATTTTGTTTTACAACACTTATAAAGGGTTGTCATAAAGTTAGTGTATAGTTAGTATATTAAAGAACCACAAAGTTGACAGAACCTGTGATAGTGTAGGATGGTCAGTGGTGTAGACTTCCATGCCTGAGGCTCAGGATCGAATCCCCCAACCTCATTTTTTCGAACATTATATATTTTTACTTCAACAACACTTATAAGTGTTGTTTTAGGTTTCTATTTAAAAGAAAGAAAAAAAAGCAAAACTTGTGAACTGAAAGGGTGATTGATGAGCTAGACTTCCATGCAATAGGTTCATGTTCGAATCTCCCCTCTAACATATTTTTCATTATGATATTTTTGTGTTCTTCAACAACACTTGTGAGAATTGTGATAGGCTAAGTAACTACATATATGGAACATTATATATTTTTACTTCAACAACACATGTGAGAATTGTGATAGGGTAAGTCACTACATATATGGAACATTATATTTTTACTTCAACAACTGTACATATTTTTCATTATCATATTTTTGTGTTTTTCAACAACACTTGTGAGAATTGTGATAGGCTAAGTCACTACATATATGAAACATTATATATTTTTATTTCAACCACACTTATAAGTGTTGTTGTAGGTTTCTATTTAAAAAAGAAAAAAATCAAAACTTGTGAATCGAAAGGGTGGTTGATGAGCTATATTTCCATGCGGTAGGTTCATGTTCGAATATCCCCTCTAACATATTTTTCATTATGATATTTTTGTGTTCTTCAACAACACTTATGAGAATTGTGATAGGCTAAGTAACTACATATATGGAACATTATATATTTTTACTTCAACAACACATGTGAGAATTGTGATAGGGTAAGTCACTACATATATGGAACATTATATTTTTACTTCAACAACTGTACATATTTTTCATTATCATATTTTTGTGTTATTCAACAACACTTGTGAGAATTGTGATAGGCTAAGTCACTACATATATGAAACATTATATATTTTTATTTCAACCACACTTATAAGTGTTGTTGTAGGTTTCTATTTAAAAAAAGAAAAAAAATCAAAACTTGTGAACTGAAAGGGTGGTTGATGAGCTATATTTCCATGCAGTAGGTTCATGTTCGAATCTCCTCTAACATATTTTCATTATGATATTTCGTGTTCTTCAACAACACTTTTGAGTATTGTGATAGGCTAAGTCACTACATATATGGAACAACGTTGTTATAGCTAAATGTCGTCACAATCGTTTTGCTTAAGGAGTTGTCGTTTATTTTCTTAGCGCAACCGTTGTTTCCTAAGGGTTGGCAGTGATGATATACGACAACTCTTCCTTTGAAACCAGTTGTAAAACATAGGACTTTCTACAATACTTAGCGAAGCGTTGTAAATCTCCAGTTGTGGATGTATATTTTTCCTGTAGTGACTGTCTCAACAAACGGCAATATTCTGAGTGATTTTCCGTTTCCTCTAAACAATAACATTCCTCCTTCTGAAAATCTTGATTTGTCCAGTCAAAAGATGGTAGGATAGTAAATTAATTAGCAATGGATTCATATAAAAAAAGGAATTGTCCAGTCGAAATCAATTGACTCAAGAGTTTTGCACAAATGACTAGCTAGTCCACTGGGACTTGATCATACACACGCACCCACCCACAATCTTCAAGTTGTGGAGAAAAATTATTTTCTAGTCTTCATAGAATTTAATGCCAAATTGGCCACGCGTTCTCGAAGATTGTAGTTGGGTGTTAATAAAATTGGTCATCGGAAAAACATGCATGAGTTGTTCTAAGGGTTAAGTGGCAAAATGCCCCAATTTGGACTACCTAGTTGTGAAAATGCCCCGGACGTTAGGCAAAAGATCAAAATGCCCCAGTCCGTTAGTTTTACCTATAATAGTCAAATTGGGGCATTTTGAAAACCTTTGACTGGTCAACGGAGTTGTGAAATGTCGTTTTTGTCCTTCGACAGAGATAGCCGCCCTACATGATGTCACACATGTGCTAATGACGTCATAACACGTGGGCAGTGCAAACAAATGACACGCGTGCATTTTGATCTGTCGACACGTGGAAAGTGTGTGACACCTGTACCACTCGTGTGTACCACACGAGTGCATCTATTCTTATCTTTGCACTGCCCCTGTTTGAGCCACAGAAATCCAAATGGAGATAGAGAGACAGAGAGACAGAGAGCGATAGATAGAGATAGAGAGACAGAGAGCGATCGAGAGATAGAGAGAGATCGAGAGACTACCTAGTTGCGGATCGAGAAGATAGATGAGACGGAGAAGGAGATCGCGTTTCTTAACCCGGTGAAGAACAGGTAACTTTTAACCCTAAATTTGTTTTTCTGTTTAGGGTTTTCGAAACCAAACCATGTAAAATTGGTATCTGCGATTAGGGTTTCAGAGTAGAAATGATATTAAGGTAGTAGAATCTATAGGATGGGTTGTTATTAGGGTTTTAGGGAAATAAAAATAGGGTTTCAGTACGGTTAATTGGGGTTTTGAATAAACAAAATTAGAGATTATAAAATTGTGTTTTTCAATTGTGTCGACATCTCTGTTTCTAATTAGGGTTTGAAAGAAACGAATTTGGGGATTCTAGTTTGGGGGTTTTAATGAAAGAGTGGATATTTCAATTTAGGGTATATTTCATTTTCTTTTTGTATATGAATTCCATGTATTTTGGTATTATTACTGTAAAATCACTATATATACACAAGCATGGCTAAATTCTCGCATTCTTTGAATTCATAATTACAACTGTGGTGATTATCAGAAAACAATGGCTCAACCCTTTTACCGCCTTAGAATGAATTATATACACAAGCAAAGTGAGGGTATGCTATTATTGCTTTGGCCTGTATCCTATTTAACTTAGTGGAAATTCAAAATTGGATACAAAATTGCTTCCATGATTGATGAATTAATGGGTATATATGAACTTTGTATATGAATTGTGAACTTGAGGATACTAGCTATGCTTCTATTTGGTCAAATTGATGATATGGTTATACACAAAGTTATGTGTTTATGCTTCTACTTATTTTGGTTATACTTCTATCTATGCTTGGTGTTGTCTGAGGCATATTTGAAGACTTTTTAGTGCTTACCAATTGCTAAACTCTTCCACATATGCAATCTATTTATGCTTAATTTATATCTCCATGTCTCTGTGTTGTTGAATTTAGTGCTGCTACCTGAATTTAATGACTATTGTGTCATTTTTGTTAAATGTTTCGAGAATGGGTAGTGAGGATAGGAATTTCTAGATTACAGGATATAGGCGCAGGTTTAAGGACCTTTATTGTTTTGGTTGTAAAAATCGGGTACCAAAGGAGAAGCTTTCATGGCTATGCTAAAGAGCAAGTTGGTGAATGAACAGTGGTATGAATTCTCGTAAACTAGAATCATTATTTGATGATGATGATGGGAATGCATCTAAGTGTGAATCAAAGGAGGTGTTTATTTCATTTTGGAATAAAGGAAACTCAAAAAGACAATTTGCAAGACCGTGGTTCACTGTAGTTATTCCTACAATTAAACATTGGGGTTTTACTTGTGATTCTGCTAGTGTAAGTGGGGTAAGTGGTGTGACTAATTTTATGAGTCCAGTGAAGAAGAAAACTGTTAGTAAAAGGGTTGAGGTTAGGAGGAGTCCAAGAATTAATAAGACTGCTAGTCTTGAGTGGGGTAAGTGATATGAGACCAACAAGACTTGATTTTGTGCATGAAGACCAGTTGTTTCTACACAAGCATCATTGCAAAAACCATGTGCATGAAGAACAAGTTAATCCTACACAAGCATTTGCTGCGATAACCAAGATGATGACCAAGTGAATTTACCTAATCTACAATCGGATAGAGATCTGTCATCCCAATGATAGGCCCGGAGTTTTTGTTTGAGGAATATAATGAGGAAGGGGTAGGTGAAGATGAAAGTGAAGAGGAAAGTGAAGAGGAATGTGAAGATGAAGAAACATAAGAAAAATACAATTATGAAGATTGGGTTTCTATGTGTGCTAGAGGTATAGATATTGTAATTAGCCTGATGATTGTAATGAAGACTTCAATGTAGGTAGTTTTTTATGAACAACAGAGTGCACCCGTGAATGCAACTTCGGATGAAGAAGTTCCCGATATGAGGTCACTCAAGAGGAAGAAAAGAAGTGGCAAGAAGATTTTGGTGAACAGTTAAACGATTCACTTGGTCTAAAATGATAAATGAAGATGTTCCCGAGGTTGTGTTCCTGGTGAAATAAGTAGTGGTATGGCTTTTGGAAACATGCAAGCTTACAAGGATCATTTAAGGGAATATGCAGTGTTGAAACATAGGGATTTTAAGGTAAAGAAGGCAGATAGGACCCGACACTATTCTTATTGTACTTACAAAGATACCTATTTTCTAGGAGGCTTATTGCATCAAATAGATGATTTTAATGTTCATTTTTTTTTCAGTCAAGCCTTATTGCATCAAATGAATTAACTTAGACACCTATTTTCTAGGAGGCCATGCAAGAAATTGCAGAGATAAGTTCAGCTGCATATCAATACCTGATTGATGCAGAGCCTAATTCCTGGGCAAGGTCATGGTTTCCTCATGATGTTGCTTGTGAGCACATCTACTCTAACTTTTCAGAAAGTTTTAATAACATGGCCCTGAAATTCAGAGACAAGCCTCTCACTCAATTGGTTGATATGTACACACATTTGGTGATGGTGCTCTTTTCAAATAGAAGAAAGCTTGCTGCAACTTGGCAATCTGGTGACCTTGTTCCTGCTGGGAAAGATCTCATTCAGGTGATGTGTGATCTTAGAGGTAACTATGAATGTGATCCTTCTATATAGCGCAAAGTGTATGAGGTTACTAACAAAGCTACTAGCAAAGTGTTTGTTGTTCGGGTGGAAGAACAATCTTGTACATGTCGACAATGGCAATTGAGGCAGTTCCCCTGCATACATGGTGTAGTTGCATTGTTTAAATTGAATCTTGATTGGTCCAAGTGAGTAAATTCACTACACCTAAATAGTTGAATGTGGTTATGCAATAAATGTATGATGAGTGATTGGATCAATTATGTGTGCAGTACCTGCAAAAAAATACTACACAAAAGAGACTACTATAGGACCACCTACTCATGGTCAATAACACCATTGGGAGACATTGATGAGTATCCCAATATGGTTTGATAACCATACCTTTCTTTCAAATGCTTTAACTTTTTGCATTGTCTCTGTTTTCAAGTATTTTTGTTTTGAGAATCTTTTCAATAATAATATTATCTACTTTTGTCCTTTTACTTTATTGTATTATTATTTTTTATTATTCTCTAGATCTGTGCATTTAAAGTATACTAACCCCTAACCTTATTTCTTTTGCAGACTGTATCAATATTATACATCCACACTGATTGAGAGATAAAGGGAAGACCTTGTGTCAAAACAAAGAAGTCCTGGTATGAGAAGAACAAGACGCGCAAAAGAGTAACAAAGTGCAGTGTATGTAAAGGTATTGATCATAACATCGTAACCCTGCCGCCAAGGTCCTTCACTTGGATCCAACCCCAAGAAGAAAGGAGTGAGAATGGAGTGTTCAATGGGGATGATTTTTGTATTCTTTGCTGCACCAACAAAGAAGATGAGGAAGGCCTTGTCTCATGACCAAATACCGCATCAACATCTCGCATCAAAGAAAGCAACATCATCTGCATCAAAGAAATCAGCTGAGGTACCACCATTGTCAAATGGCAAAATAAAAATGCTACTACAAGATCTACTTCTTCACCGGTTCCCAGAAAAAGGGCAAGACAACTGCACCATCCTCCTCCACTGCACCCAAAAGGAAGGTAACACATCCATGTACTTCTTCTACACCTTCATTTGTCTGTTTTAACCAGACTTATCATGGTACTGTTAATATTTCTAGCCAGACAATCAATATTTCTGAGCCACCATCAAAAAGGATTAGAAAACCTAACTCTAAATATCATTAATATCATGTTGGGTTCTTGTTTTCCCTTATTTCTTTTAGCATTTCTAGACTTATGAACTTGTAATGACAAGAGATAGTACTACTCGATTCTTGTTTTATGAATGTTGACAATATTTTGTTTATGGATCTATGGTTTTTAAAGTATGCTTTTTAAGGTACTCAGTTCTGCAAACTAACATTACATTGATAGATCCTTCCAATTTGTTACATTGCTTTTGTTTACATGAGTTAACTTCTAATTCTGCACTTTACCTTCACTTTGTCTTTAAACTGTGCACAAATTTGATCTTCAGAATTATAAAATTGCTTTTGTTTTTCTACAAAGATAGCATCAGAAACCCATTGGAAATCTTCACATGTTTGGCATTTTAGGTAGCCAATACCATAATTCCAAGATGTTTGAGCTATGTTTAACATCCTCACCTTAGTTGAATTGCATTTGGGGTTGATACAACGAGTATGTGACCAAGGACAATCAGCAAATTTGTGATCACCAACACAAGCTTTACAACCTCCTTTGTACTGAGCTGCCGTGGTTTTAATAGCATCATCAAACCATTCGAAGTATGAACACATAGGATTAGAGCAAGAGAAGAATTTCTTCCCGGAATTAGCACCTTCTTTGACCTTTAAAAGTTTCCGAATACCATTACAAGGAACTAATTTACACCTACTGTAGATCCAAGTACAATCAATCGATTGATGATTATTTTCGTTGCACATCTCACATTCCCGCAAATTAAGAAAAATTAAAGTGACATGGATAAGATACTAACCCCTAACTATGTTGTTCTTTGACAAATTATTGAAATTGAACTTACCATTTTCATTTTCTCACTTGAGCTAGCAGCCATTATGAAGAAAAAAAAAACCAACATACTAATTTAAGGTTGTGAAAATTCCCCATTTATATGAGGCGAAGAGACCCAAAATTGACCGTTGTTACAACGGTCGGAATTGCCTAACGGTCGGATGCCCAACAGTCGAAATCAGAGCCGTTGATTTGACCTTACGTTACACGTGTCGCAATCTCTAATTATAGGACACAAAGTGGTCATTCTCTTAAAAAAAAAAAAACCATTTCGGTAAATATAAACAACCAAATATCCAAATAGTCCCAATTAATAGAATATCCACGTGTCGCAATCCTAGTTAATAGGACATGCTAGTCATTTTAGAAAAAGAAATGTCCATCTTAGTAAATAGAAGCACCTCATCTCTAGCCGTCCAATTATAGACTAGCCACGTGTCGCAATCTAGCCATGTGATCGAATTACAAAAGGGTATAAATGAGACTTTTTGGCACGTGCGGGGCCACATGCTTCTTGTTTTTGACCACTTAACCATGTCAGACGGAATACTCAACAGTTTGGGGCATTTTGATTCCGTTTTGGGGCATTTTGATCTTTTGCCTAACGTCCGGGGCATTTTCACAACTAGGTAGTCCAAATTGGGGCATTTTGCCACTTAACCCTTGTTCTAATCATATCTTTATCGTTTTCATCTACTTGTTTTATCTTTTTAGCCTACTGATCGTACAAATATAGGTTATCAATTAGGGTAGTTGTTGTTGCGATTCCGGTACTAGGTAGGTGCTAACTTTAAAGTTTGAAAAGTTTCTACTTCATTTCTCTGCACTGTCCCGTGACTCCTCTTGCAGCTAGCGCCTTGGACATTAAATTTCTTTTTTTTTTGTGCTCAATCTCCGCAGAGATGCCCTAGATCTCGTTGTGGTTTAAATTCTCGGTTGGCCATGCGCATCTATCCGTTTCGCCAAAACACAAAATGTCAATGACAAGCTCGAAGGTAGAATTCAAGTGAAATTCCAAGAAAATTCTAAGAATGCCACGGTAAATAGCCAAAAATCAATTCCTGATGTTTTCGTTAACTTACTTTTTTCCTAAGCCTCCTAGTCTATGGCCAGAAAAGACTTACATTTTTCACTTGGTCATAAAAGCGTTCAATTTTTATAATACAAAGCCATGTTCTGATCCCGTCCGGGAATCAGCCAAGTTTCTTTACTTTGTACTCGTCCTAAAACAATTTTGATAATGCTTTCCTTTCAGAGATCATAATTCAGTCGCATGTTAGATGGTAACAGCGGCCGACAATCCAACGCTCATAAGTCTTACTTGCCTAGCTGCTGATCGGGGGAAAAAAAAAAGAGTCTTACTTGCCCAGCTAGCCTTTTTGCTAAGTTGCATTAGTAGAGGAACGTGGAAGACTGCTTTAGTATTGATTCTTTTTGCTTTTTTCTAATGTCGCAGGTGATCATAAATGGATAGAGAAGCAAAACATAGTCATCATGGCTTATCGATCCAAGTTATTACTAATCAAGCATGCAACATGATTATGAAACGAAAATTGGGTTTTGCTTCTTTTATATTAATTAATTTTATGTGTCTTGATCTATGCAGACAGGTCAACCGGTATCTCTTGGGACGATTTTTGATTATTAATTTTTTTTTTAATTCTTTTTTAACTTTTTATGTGATGGTTATTCTCTCTGAACAAAATAGCAAGCAAGGTCTGCTACTCATCACTTCTCTGTTTAATTTGATTCTTTCATATCAATTTTACGTGAACTGTAGAGTAAAATAGTGCTCATAAAGTCCGTGTTCTTAGTACAATAACAAAGCGGGGAAACCATCATGCATGAATGGGGTTTTAGAAAAGGAATTATTGTCTCTTACCATGGCTTAATCTCCATGAACTAAATATTATATGTGAATCCTTAGACAACATTGTGAACTTAGTGACAAATACTTTAGCTATATCCTTAGACCACCGAAATGTATTGTAGACAAAAATGATGCAACATCTTACGGTTTGTTGAACTGCATCATTAGTATACACACGTACAACTAGACAATTGAGATAACATATGACGAGCACAACTTTATAATTAAAACTGTATTCTTTATATTCTAGCATACTCATGCAAAATTGCCTGCTCATGATTTCGTTGTTGTATCTTATAGGTTTTCATTGAGATATGGAAGGGGAAACGACCAGCTGTAGTTGACATAATATACGATGAGCACAAGCTGAAAGCTTTATTAGTTAACTTTATTATTATAAATTGTATTCTTTATATGCGAGCATCCTCACACTAAATTGCTTGCTCATGTGTTTGTTGTATCTTATAGGTTCTTAATGATTGAAGGGGAATGCACCAGCCTAAGTGTAATAATAAGTTTGACAATATTTCCCCGAGTTCTACAATTACTTGATTGTAATCAGTAAGTTTGACAAACCAACTGCGAAAGCTAGAACTCCAGGAATAGACATGCACACAGAGAACAGATTCACAAGAAGATGGAGGAATCAAACAGAAAACAAGGGAAACATCTAGAACGGTTCAAAAAAGAGCTCGAACGGAGTTACAGAGCAAACATTGACAAGATTTGGAACCAATAGAGGATAACACACTGGAAATTCAGAAAAAAACACCGAAGATGGATTATCAAATACGAATCAAGGATATATGAATATGCATTTAGGATGAAAGAAAAATCGAAACAAAGATTTTTGGTTCATAATTTGGATATATTCGTGAAACTCAAGATTAGTTGTACATCCTTTGATCCCTGCTCACCAAACCTAAAATGCATTGCCATGGGGCGGGGCGAAGCCCCGCGCACACCAAGTTAGAAGAAAAAAATGCCCGGTGCGTAGCACGGGCACAAATCTAGTTTTAGGGAAAAGAAGAGGAATATAATTTACTTGATTTGTGTAAAGTGAAAAGATTTATGTTTAAATTTTAATTTAGTTGAAGGACAGTGGTGTAATTCCCCATATTGAAGTGCATTATAGCAACTTAACTCACACTCCTTATCAGCATCCATTGGATAAGGTTATATAAATATCTATCCCATTTGGGAGTGGATCGGAAGAAATGATAAATGTTTTAGGCCCAGTATTATTTTCTTTGATATATGGTTCGTTTGGTAGGGAGCTAGGGTTTTTTAAGGGCTTAGATTTAGTAGCAGTTTCACTTTCCTCTTCTCAAGCAAAAATGGTGGATGAAGAGCGAGCCGCAAAGAGATCTAAGTTTGATCCACACATGACCAAGTTATTTGAAGATTTGGTTGATTCGATTTTGCTCGGCCTCGCCCTCGTGTTCAAGGTAGGATGCGGACCGAACAAGAAATCCATTATCCAGTAACTATAGTAGGTTACACACCGGATTGGGCGTACGCCAATGTTTTTATGCCGATGAAGTTGCTTGTTTGCATAGAAATTGGACGGAATGGTACACTACAACAAAAAGTGCTATAGATCACACACTAAACATCACAATTTATGAACACTTATGGTCTTTTTAGGGCTAAAACTTAAAGACCATTATTATTATAGTGTGTGTGATCTTAGATATAAAGACCTTCATATAAATCTCATATACTGTAGACTGTGTGATCTATTATGACGGTTTGACCACTTTCCGTAATGATTTGTGATCAAAAATCTGTCCATTAAAAAAAAGAACAAAAAAACCCAACTAATTTTTGCGGGCCCAAGTGAAAACATATCTTTTCCTTTTGTCCTCGTAGACTCAGATTCATTCTACTTTTTTTTCATTTTTACTCTGGTTTCTCTCTCTCGAGTTTTCTCTTCATTCACAGAGAATTCAAGTGAGGATCATCGTCGAATTAGTGATTCAGGTATGATTCGACTAGAACCTTGGCTAGATTTTTGATTCATCTCTTAATTTAGCATCGTGATTCAAATCAAAAATTCAGATTGTGTGGATTAATTCGTTATTGTACTAGATTTTTGATACAAAAATTTCTCTTCTCGTTTTTAAATTTTGTTGATATTTGGTGAATCTAAACATATATACCAATTCGATGTGTCTGTAAATTTGTTTGGTATTTGTGTTTCGAGAATCTAGGGTTTAATTTAGATTACTGGTTTTGGGATGTGATTTCACCTGTGTTAGGTTTAGTTTCCTAATTTTGATTGTTTTTTGTTACTAGGAAACCCTAAATACATGAGTTAATGCTTGATTTGTGCTTTGTGAACCTGGAATTTGCTTAATTGTGTGGTGTTTTCAGTTGATTCATTGTATGATAACAATATAACATTTGATTACTGATAATTTGCGTAACTATGTTCTAAGTACCTTGAATTGTAGCTGAAAGTTGTTTCAGTGAAGTTGTGGTTGGTTCATTATGTTTTATTTTATTTTTGAACTTTAAATGGGAGGCATGTTGGTACTTACTAGGAATCGTCAAGGATCAGTAGGTACTCTTGTAAATCCTGTATTTTCTGGTATTACAATTACCTTTGATTTTATACACTTATATTGTATGATGTGGAATGGTCTTGACAGTAAATTAAATCACCTGTGTTACTGATGTGATATGCACCTTTCTACTTTCTAGTAGATTGGCAATGATTCCATCACTACTGTTGTTGTTTATCTTCAAGCTTTAAATCGTTTGACTAAAACCGAAGTAAAGGAAAAAGGATTAGTTTTTATGGGATTGCTGCACAGATTTTTCTAGCAAAATATTGGCCTGCTTCTTGTTACATTTTAAACATGGATGTAATATTATTATTGATTGATGATATATTTTTAAAGGAAATAAATTGGTGTGGACCTATTTATTTTCGATGGATGTATCCATTTGAGCGATTCCTCAAATTTCTGAAAAGTAACATAAGGAATAAGAATAGTCTATGAGGCTGTATAGCAGAAAATAATACTGCGTATGAAGGTGTTGAACATTGTGCAGAAAATTTTCCTGGTACACAATCAACTGGTATTCCGTTAACTGGAAATTTGGTTACAGAGGGGACACCATTTCTTGGTGTTGTTCCTGTAAGAGTTGATTATGAACTTTGCGCACAAGCACATCGCACTGTCTTGGCATATACATATGAGGTTCAACGTTATGCTGAGTAAGTCTTTCGTTATCAATGAACATTGTGTTAGTATTTGATATTACACAGATAAATCCAGTGTCTCTGAACAATTGACATGATTTTTTGTTGATTATTTTCTACAGACGACACATCTTGTCATTAAAGAATGAATATCCTTGCCCCAAGAAGTCCAAATGGCTACATGATAAACACAATAATACTTTCATCAATTGGTTAAAGGAAAGGGTTAGCTCCTGACCTTTATCTCTTTTTGCCTTTTCCACTTCTTCCATGTTGGTGTTACATTTTTTTAATCTCATGTTGGTAGCTAATGGGTTGTCCTTTGCCATGCTTTATTTCCATTTAATATTTTAAGTGACACATAAATACCTGCTAGGAAAACCCCCTCTAAGAAGGTGTTTATGGGTAAAAATCGTTTTTGCCGATTTCGGTAAATTCGGTAGGTGAGTGAGAAACTGGTTCAAACCCTAAACAAATGTGATGCACGTGAGCACTTTATAGGTTCGAGAGATCAATGCACAAGTCCCCTAAAACCAAGAAATGGCCGTTTCCCAGACTTGCCGGTCACAAGGTGGAGGAGAAGGGTTGATTTGGGAGGGAAGCAAAGAAAGGTGTTGAGGAGAGTAGTATCTCGACTTGTATCGGAAAGTGAAAGCTTAGGAAGCTTGCAAGAGATGAAAGCTTTTGGGAGAGCTTGCAAAGTTGCCTTTAAAGAGAGTGTAAGTGTAGTATATTTCTCCCGAACGAGGACTTGTTGTCCGGTGGAAATAGGTAAGACCTATTTATACAAGTCGAGTTTGAAACGTACTGGCCTCATGAAGGAAGAGAGTAAAGGGTGAAATAATGGGAGGAGGTGGTAACCGCATGGTTTAATGGGCGAAAAACGTTTTCACCATTATTTCCTCTTTTATTTGACCGCTTTATTCCTTTTCACGCTTTCTTAATGTGAGCGTAGTGTACGCTGCATGCTGTGACCGCCAAACCAAAACCCTAAAGAAGCATCCCCCAGTTTGTGTTGATGTCTCGAGTGTTGGTTGCATCTTGAGTGCAAGTGGCGCCGCTAGTGGCGCGTGTGGGATGTGCCAATGGCATGTGCGGAATGCCTTGGTGGTAGTTTGCACGGTTTGCAAGTTGGGCTACCGGCGTGTGTGCTTGGCATGTGCCGATGGCATGTGCGAATGCCTTGGTGGTAGGTTGCACGGTTTGCAAGTTAGGCTACCAGCCCTGTGTGTTTGGCATGTGCCGATGGCATGTGCGGAATGCCTTGGTGGTAGGTTGCACGGTTTGCAAGTTAGGCTACCGGGCGTGTGTGTTTGGCATGTGCCAATGGCATGCGTGGCCATTAGGTCGTGATCTTGATAGGGAAACTAGCTAGCGAGCATGTTGGCATGTGCCAATGGCATGCGTGGCCGTTAGGGCCGTGATTTTGCTAGGGAAACCGGCTAGCGAGCATGTTGGCATGTGCCAATGGCATGCATGGCCGTTAGGGCTGTGATTTCGCTAGGGAAACTAGCTATCGAGCATGTTGGCATGTGCCAATGGCATGCGTGGCCGTTAGGGCCGTGACCTTGATAGGAAACTAGCTAGCGAGCATGTTGACATGTGCCAATGGCATGCGTGGTCGTTAGGGCCGTGATTTTGGTAGGGAAACTGGCGAAGGCATGTTGGCATGTGCCAATGGCATGCATGGCCGTTAAGGCCGTGATTTCGCTAGGAAACTAGCTAGCGAGCATGTTGGCATGTGCCAATGGCATGCGTGGCCGTTAGGGCCGTGATTTTGCTAGGGAAACTAGCTAGCGAGCATGTTGGCATGTGCCAATGGCATGCGTGGCCGTTAGGGCGTGGTTTTGCTAGGGAAACTGCTGCGAGCATGTTGGCATGTGCCAATGGCATGCATGGCCGTTAGGGCCGTGTTTTCGCTAGGGAAACTAGCTTGCGAGCTTGTTGGCATGTGCCAATGGCATGCGTGGCCGTTAGGGCCGTGGTTTTGCTAGGGAAACTAGCTAGCGAGCATGTTGGCATGTGCTAATGGCATGCGTGGCCGTTAGGGCCGTGGTTTTGCTAGGGAAACTAGCTAGCGAGAGCATGTTGGCATGTGCCAATGGCATGCATGGTCGTTGACCTAGTTGCCTATTTTGCAAGCCTAGGTGCTATGTTTGGCGTGGGCCAAAAGTAATAGCGACTTGGAAATATGGCTTGCGACACGTTTTGGCATGTGCCAATGGTACGTGCAGCCATGTTTACCTAGTTGCAAGTCTTGCAAACCTAGGGCGCTATGTTGGGCGTGGGCCAAAGTCATAGCGACTTGGAAATATGGCTTGCGACACGTTTGGCATGTGCCAATGGCACGTGCAGCCATGTTGACCTAGTTGCAAGTATTGCAAACCTAGGGCGCTATGTTGGCGTGGGCCAAAGTCATAGCGGCTTGGAATTTGGCGTTGTTGCCATGGTGCGCAGGGGTGCGGCTTGGTTTGGCATGGTTGCCATGGTGCGCAGAGTGCGGCTTGGCTTGGCATGGTTGCCATGGTGCGCAGATGCGGCTTGTTTTGGCATGGTTGCCATGGTGCGCAGAGTGCGGCTTGGTTTGGCATGGTTACCATGGTGCGCAGTATGCGGCTTGGTTTGGCATTGTTTCCATGGTGCGCAGTATGCGACTTGGCTTGGCATTGTTTCCATGGTGCGCAGTATGCGGCTTGGCATTCACTAGTACAAATATGGGCTTTGGTGACAGTTCATAATAGGAAACCATGACAGTTCACGAATGAACTGTCACAAAAGAATAGGCTATGAGATATATGTAACAGTTTTCTACTAAAACTCACACCAATAGTGGGCAACAATAGTGACAGTTTTATAACTGTTGCTGAACAATTATACAATGACAGTTCTTGTAGAAAAGTGCTACCATACATTGATGTTTTGTAACAGTTTTAAACTGTCACCATTCACAGGTTATTATAACTGTTCTCAATAAAATCTGTTATCAAAGTGAGCCCCTATAGGTAACAGTTCTATAAATCACCGCCACTTCTATTTCTAATGACAGAACTACTACTATGCATATAATCTAACCCAAAGCACTCTCAAATACACGATGTTGTCAGTTGAGTCCTAAATTAGTCTTTATCTACTGGTCGTGGTTTTTTTTGTTAGTGGGTCTATATCGACCTGCCCCTTCGTCTCCTTTTGGTCGAAAACCGCAAAAAAAGAAGAAAGCTTAAACATAATTCCCCAATACTACCCATCTCTTTGTAGTTCCATTAGAGAGAAGAAACCTTATCTCTTTCAACAACACTGATCTATGTACAGGAAGATCTCATCTGTTTCTTCTCATGGTTTTTTTCTCTTAGCAAAATCTGGGATCTCCTTTTTTTTTTTTACTTCAATCTAGGGTTTTATTTTTCTTCAATCCTTATCTTCACTATCCATCTCGGTTGATTAGAACTTTTTCGTTTTGTTTTTGTGTACAGAAAACGATCTTCAAATATCTCTCTCTTTGATCTCCATTAGCAGCTCCATGAATCTCTGGGATTTTTCTGTCAGGAAAAAATTTGCGGTCCTGAGTTAGCTTATTGGGTAATTGATGGTGGTCCGAAGATTCCCAAAATGGGATTTCTTACCAGGTTTAAGTTTTCGATTCCTTTTTAGTGAAATCCCTAGTTTACGCTTTGGGTTTATCTTACTTTTTCAATTTTTTCTCTATTTAGGTTTGTTACCTGGATCTGTTTCTCTTTCTTATGAAGCCGTAGATTTGAATAGCAAGATCATTGTTGAGTTGTTTCATTTGATGTTTTAGAATTTCAAGCTTGTCATATTCCTGTGTGACCCTCGGGTAGTTTTAAGTTTTTTTTGGTTCAAATTTTTAAAGTGTTGGTGTGATTTGGGTTTATTGAAATGGCACTAGAGTCCGTGTTGGTAAACAAATTAGTGGTTTTCATGTGGTGCGTGTTTAGTGATCAATGCTTTATCGATTCCAACCTTTGCTTTTTGCAACTTCTTTCAAAGTTGTCAATTATTCTTATATTAGAGTCCGAATGAATGTTTCGGGAATATTCATACTTTAAAGTTTGTATTACTTATTCTCACTTGCGGGAGGTTGCAAGGTTCCGGACTTAGAGAAGGTTCATGGATATGATGGAATATGGAAGGTTTGTCCTGTCAAAATTTGAATTAGAATTCTCACAAAAAAAATAGCATACTATATTTGTTATGCAAAAATTGTATGTAGTTCGTTGCATAATATCTCAGTTTCTGTGTGTTGACGTTGGTATTTCTATATTACTTTTTAGAAAGCAAGTGTGGTCTGTGGTGATAACCCACAAGTGTGCTCTTCTTGGACAATAGTTGAAACATAACTTCTTTGTGAAGTTGCAGATGCGTACATGATGAGCAATTGATGGATGTGCGATTTTTGGTATACAACTAGGTACATCTTTCCTTTTTTATATGGATAGCTCTTTTGTCTTTTTGCATGAAGCTCATTGCAGAACTAGTTAAATTCATCTTGTTTTTTTATAAAATTGGTTGTGGTCCTTCTTATATATAGACTCTGAATGGATGGATTATCAGATACCTCCCGTTGAATAATATAGTGGTATTAGGAGCTTACTAGAGATCTCAGTAATGGATCGAATATGATGTTAAATTTCGACGCCAATATTTTGTGTGATCAGATTCAAGTTGCACCATAGAGTTCGGAAACCTTGGACTCTTGGATAGTGTTGCCTAAGATTATGGAGCTTTATAATTAGGAAAACTGAAATTAAATTTCCCTGGCCAAATGGACATCCGTTCTAGCTAGTGTTGTATCATTTTGGGATGTAATGGCTATTTTATGGATAAAGAGAGTCAATCGCTTAGAATTCATTCGTGGTGTTCAAATCTCTTGTGCCTCCTGCAATGAAGTAATCCGGAAAATATTTTTCATCTCATCATTCATTTTTTTGACTACGAGACAAATTTGTTGTTTTTTTAATACTCCATTGGGCCTACTAAGTTATTGTTTATTTTTGTCCATATTTTAATCATATTTATATTTGTTGTCTTTCTACCAGTTGCAATAATACAGCCCATGTCGTCGACTTCTTTTCACTCAAAGCATCCGGTGATCTAATCGTTTGTAATTGCTTGCCATCAGCCGGTAAATCATATACATGCAAAGTGGGTCATTGTGGTTCCTATATATGTCCAAGCTGTCCCACTCACGGTATTCTGGGTAGCAAGTCACCGTAGCTAAAGCTTGGTGAAGAGCAATAAGAAGCATGGGGTTCATGTTACTGCAATGGATACTAATTTGAAAATTTGAGGAACTATAAGATATCATTGGGAAAATATTGTTGAAGTTTTTACATTAGCTATTTTGCTTGAAGTTCTATTTTGCTATTTTACCTAAAGCTATTTTGCTTGAAGTTCTATAAGCTATTTTGCTATTTTTTTACTTGTTTGCTATTTTGCTATTTTGCTTGAAGTTTTACCTGTTAGCTATTTTGACATAAATTTTTAGATTAAGATTGTCGAAAGATATACAAGAGAGTGTTTTAAAGGAATTTTCCATCCAGGTACATCCCCATTTCTCTTTGAAGATATCTTGCGTCGGTTTTGCCTAAAGCATGGACTTTTATAATTTAATTACTGGTGCAAATGGTCCGCAGAGATTTGGAATCTTGAGTTTGCTATTTAATGGATAACGGACTGATTATTTTCTGATTCCAGGGTACAAAATTTCAGCTTGGATTGATTGTTGAAAACAATACAGCTAGATAGAAAAAAAAGCTTGTGAGCAACTAGCTTAATATGTTCAGGTGTGTCTTAGTATTTGCATAGATTGATTTTTTTTTTTTCTGATAAGTGGTAAATGACGTTGCTTCCATCATGTCATAAGTGAAGATGTTCTATTTCTTCCAAGTATGATCCCTTAATATTTTTGGATTGTTAACTTAGGTTCATTTTAGTAAGATTAAGCAACTAATTGGAATCAATGATACTGACATTAGTTTTTCATGACAATATAGTGGTGGTTGCTCTGGATGCAATACTGGCCTGTAAAACTTTTCTGCGATTCAGATGATCACCGATTTCACTATCTCCAACGTCAATCTTCAGTTGAGGATAAATTGAACTGGACATCATCATTTCTTGAGCTATCAATAACGATGGCAAATGTGGTAAACTGGTAATGTTATACCACTTAACAACAGAAATATCCAGCCTAAGAAATATTAAAGCTTCTCAGAAAACACACCCATTCTGCAAAAAGAATCACAAGGTATAATCATCTTTGACTATGAGGTTGAGTTCTATGAAGAGTGTGTTGTTTCCAGTTTTACTGTCTTGTTTAAGAAGTGTTGCTGGTTGACTTTTCCGTGTGGGTGTCTTCGTGTGAAGGATCCATTTGTCTTGTAAGGTAGTGATGCTAATTACTCGTGTAGCATTTTTTACAACTTTGTACAAGCGAGCCTGTAAAAACATATTTATTTAAATCGATATATTTCTCTATTTTGTATTCTTGTATTTCTTATTATATGTGATTGAGTAGATCCGGTAAAGATATGTCTCCTGAAAAATCTATCATAGTTACGGGTTTAAGATGGCAGTTTTATCTAGATAAACTTCATTGGAAGCTATCTACAATGACAGTTTTACGAAAACAACGTCACATTAGCACCTTTCATGTGACAGTTTGTTAAAAAAAACCCTACTGAAAAGCGTTTACCATGACAGTTCCTCTTAGAACTTTATCTTAACACAAAAAATTGAGTTTGTGACGACAGTTCTATTTTAGAAAATGTTATTGTAGGTATTTAACAATGACAGATTTTCTAAGAAGCTGTCAGCTTATGTCAGTATTTTGTAACAGTTTCTTATAGACCTTTCGTAACAGGAGCTTTGGTGACAGTGCAAATTTTTTCCAAAACTGTCACATAAGTATTTTGGATGATGGTTTTAAGCATCACCTAAGCCCATATTTGTACTAGTGATTGTTGCCATGGTGCGCAGTATGCGGCTTGGTTTGGCATTGTTGCCATGGTGCGCAGTATGCGGCTTGGTTTGGCATTGTTGCCGTGGTGCGCGGTATGCGGCTTGGCATTGTTGCCATGGTGCGCGATATGCGGCTTGGTTTTGGCATTGTTGCCATGGTGCGGTATGCGGCTTGGTTTGGCATGGTTGCCATGGTGCGCTGATATGCGGCTTGGTTTAACCTTGTTGCCATGGTGCGCGATATACGACTTGGCTTGTTTTGGCATGGTTGCCATGGTCGCGTATGCGGCTTGTTTTGGAATTAAGTTACGTGTTTGAAAACCTAATGCGGTATTTTGAAAAAATACCCCTATTAATCTATTACCTGAGTTGAATGCTTTCTTATTTAATGTGTTTGCGGGTAACACTAGGTCATGAGGTTTTACAATTTTACCTTGTCTAAAAACCACCATCAACATTAAGTCCTGCAGCTCGGAACAGGGCTTTGTTGCGAGGTAAGCATAAGATGGTGACAAACATTAACAACAACCCGTAAAAAAAATTGAAGAGGCTTGTCGACCTTTTATAAATAGGATTTGGAATCCCTTGCCTGCAGTAGTTTTGCACAAATCGGGAGGTGGCAAAATTGGTGGGCCCGGTGCAGCTTGGGCGACGTTGGGAAGTTAGCGTGAGTTGGGAAGCGAGTGTCTAGGCTGGTGGGACCGGCGCGAAGTGTAGAAAGCCGTTCGTGCTTGCAGGCGTGACTTGGGCGGGGTGGGAGGTGGCGAAATTGGTGAGCCGGTCAATCTTGAAAACCATGCTTGGGGCGTGACTTAGGCATTGGGAAGTCGCAATTGGTGGGGTCGGTCAATCTTGGAAATGCATGCTTGCGGGCGTGATTTTGGTAAAAGGAAATCCTTCCTATTTCAAGTCTTTACTTTATATATATATATAAAGCCCCTTTTTTCCCCATTAAACGCTTTATTCTTTCTTCTTTTCATACCCCTAGCGGCAAAGAGAGACCGGCTTCGGGTATTTCTTCGAGTACTCTTCTTCTCTATTTTTTTTTTTTTTAGGTATAAACCTTAAAGTAAGCGCTTCCACAATCTTTGCATATGAAGCAATACGTAATA